>CAKNYM010019071.1:9477-44398 GCA_932195095.1 Andricus curvator
ATCCAATCCAATCCAATCCAATCCAATCCAATCCAATCCAATCCAATGCAATTCCATTAAATTAAATTAAACTCAATACAATACAGTACAATTCAATTCAATTCAAATCAATTCCAGTCCATTCAATTCCTAAGACGCAGGACGAGTACTGCAATTATTTACACTATAGGCAAATTGCCACTTAGGGGCGTCTACATGCCAAAAGTGGGGTTACTGCACTCATCGTACCATAAAGTGCAGATACAAATGTTAGTCAACCAATCAGATCACAGTGTCAGTTACTTTATAGTACGCTGTACCTTAGTTAAAAATGTTACCATCTAGGCTGAGAAGTGATATTTTAGATATCGTCCACAGTACTTAAAATCGCACTTATGATGGCGGTGTGATAAAAAGACATTTTATAAAGACCAAATTAAAATACTTTCATGCATCACCCTAAAAACTATATTTTAATCAAGTTCGAAATCATTTTTTCAAGACTGTAACAGTGCTATATAATATTCTTGTTGGTTAGTACTAACAAAATAATTTGTTAGTTAGGTTTGGGCGACGTTCAGCCCCACCCCCCTCGTCGAAAAAAATTCTATATCCCGCTCAACAATACGGTGGTTCCATTATGGAAAATATTGTATAAATAGTTTGGGAATTTTTAAGATAAAATATCGCTTTTTTCATTTATCACTTCAGAATAGTTTGTTGGACAGACACAATATTCAAGGAAAGTCGGGTAGCCCCCCACACTCACTTGCGTTCTTGAATGTGTGCATCTCTCATGTACTTCCCGCACAAGTAAATTGACAATGTCGTGTTTGCCTATAAGAATGGGATTTAAAAACATAATATTATCGTCACGGATGAGAATATTCGTTTTCAGAACATGCAAACTGTCCTCGTTTCTAACTGTTTTAAATGTCGATAATTTTTTGTTATCCTTATCTTTGAACAGAATATTATGTAGATGTTTTAATAAACTAATTTCTTCCTCATTAATTCGCTTATATCTCGTCGTGTTTCGTCCCAGGCTATGCAACGTATTAGCTTTGTATATGTAGAGACAAAATCGCTCGCTTTGAATTCCGAGCTATTTGTGTTAATTATATTTAACAGAGCGCTCTTTATAACATTGCTAAATTGTTGGCCTTCGTCGAAATTTTGTTCTGCATAGCTGAAGGGTTTTGGGCTGTCGAACCCAACTGGAGCGCCACCATTAAGACTTAACTAATTGCGATGGACTAACTCCGGGATGGCAGGTCGGCAGGATTCAGCTCGCTCGGTACATATTTTCAATCATTCATGTCACTTAATCGCCTGATTTCGTTGACTCTGTTATACGTACACAAACTTTAC
The DNA here is from genome assembly GCA_932195095.1 of Andricus curvator. Taxonomy (NCBI): domain Eukaryota; kingdom Metazoa; phylum Arthropoda; class Insecta; order Hymenoptera; family Cynipidae; genus Andricus; species Andricus curvator. Next base: position 10,828 of record CAKNYM010019071.1, read on the forward strand.
TCAATGTGTATCCCGTTCTAGCCTAGCCAACAATGTGGTGGAATCAGACCAATAAGTTACCGATTCGACAATATTGCAGAATTTTCAGCTATAACGACCCTGGTCATGTGAAACCAATGTTTGGCTTATCCATATCCACTACGGCTGGATTAATAGAAATCGTATCCTTGCGTTTGTTCCAAGAGATTCACAGGACAAGCGCAGACTCTCCTGAAACATCTCCGGAATTTTCTCATCCACGCAATTCGAAACTCCTCATAGCCATGATCACCGTCGCCTCACGAATAAAACTTGTAATTCTTCCGTTGAATTAAAGCTAGTCACACAATTATCGACATAGAATGAGTCCTTTCATTTCTTAACTAAATTCCATAAAAATTCCTCACTCTCTTTCGCTTTGGCCATGACTGCTTCTAAAAACAGCTTGATTGTCGTTGACAATAAAAAGGGACTACATGATAATCCAAAAGCTACGCGATAATGTCTAAAAATAACTTTTTTGCCATCGACTTGTCATAAGAAACGAAGGAAGTCTCTGTCTGCTGGATTCACGACAATCTGTAGAAATACCCCTTTTATCTCGGAAATAACGCCTACCTTTCTCTCACTAAATCTCTTTAGGAATGATAGCACAAGCTCCATCAAGCTGGGCCCCTTTTATAGACACTGATTGTGTGATGGATTTCCCTTTTTCCGATGCATCAAATACGGGCCTGATCGTAGTGGTGCTGTTCACCGTTAGGACTGGACGCCCGCGAAATCTCTGCCTTGGAAACCTTTCTATATTCGGTTTTAATCTCTATTGAAACACGTCGTAATTCTCAGTAAGGGAGCGTGATCGTCTTTCTATGGTAATCTTACTTCATACCGACCTTTCGAAGTAATTTTTGAGTATATCTTACAAAGTTTTCGTGTATTTTCTTCTTTTAACGAAATATCTTGTCTTTGAATAGGATCCGTGATACTAAGAACGTCCAAACGCAACAAATCGGATATATTAGCCTCTTGGATGATGAACAATGTCGTAAGCATAACAGCAGTTCAAGATTTCTCAGTACGCTGTTCTGGTAATTTGCCCATAACCGTCCAGCCCAGAAATGTTTCAAATGCGGTTAATCCATTACTCAAATCAATTTTTTCCCCTGTCATAAATTTTCCAGCCACATCAGTACCGATCAAAACATCAATCGAGTCTTGTGGATTTACGACATCAGATAAGGAACATTCATGCTAATGTGCTACTTCTGTATTCCCGTGAGAAACGGAACCTAACTCTTTCGCGCAATCTGATCGTATATATTAGCGATGCGAGGCTGTATTCATGATCGCTCTCGCCATTTTCTGAGACAAATCGGGATATAATTTTACGCAAAGTGTTTGCAGACAGACCTCAGGTGTCTCACAAAAGACAGCTAAACTATTCTCTACCAGAGTACCTTTCGAGCTATCATCTTTCGCAGCGAATTCCGGACATACTAACAAACCTTCACTGGACGATTTTTTGAAATATGACCGCGTTAGTAGACACAGATAAAACATGCATTTTCTCTTTTTGCTCATTCTCTCCTCTCGCTCAAACTAATAACAGCCTTTCTCTTGGGGTTTGGCTTCTTTACCACAGAAGTTACTTCAGTCGATCTTTGGTGATATTTTTCTCATTAGCATCTGTCGCCGAGCGTGTGAAGAGCTCGAATGTATGCCTCGAGCTTGCCATGGACGCTTTAGAGAGATGCACTTCACGTGCTCGTGAATCTGGAGATGTGGCTTGAATCAGGTACTGGAACTTATCTTCATTTATTATCGAGAGGTCTTCATGGAATTTTTTGAAAACACTCCCAAATGAAAATCACTCTCTCACGTTTCCAATAAATTTTGGCAGTTCAATCGTCATTAGTTTCAATGTTCTTCTCGGCGCTGGATTCGATGTTGCTAATGCTGCTTTACTTGTTTCTAAGAATTCACCAACTCTCAGTCTCGCAATCATATATGTCACCTTGTAGTCATCGTGCCTTCCAATTCTGTGGCGATATCATCATTCACATGGGTCTCGAAAAGTCCTTTATTGTAAGGACATTCACTCTTGCACTTTCGAGCGCACTTTTATACGAAAGCATTAGTAAAGGCTGGTCGTTGACATCTGTAGATTTTATGTGCTTGAAAGCTATCACGCTTTTTTTGAGAGAGGATGCAGATGTTTTTAAAATTACTTCATGCATGTTTACTAGAATATTGTAGATTTTGTTGAAATTGTTGACAATATTCAAACAAGGAGCAGTTACCAATATAATATCAACAGATATGTAAAAAAATATTGTTCACAAAAAAACCCACTTAATATTTGTAAGTTCTTCGTTAAAATTAAAAAATACTTATTTTGTTTCCCATGTCTAATAATAGTAACTCAAAACTAATTAATGCATGTAATTTAACTCGAATGCAAGAAATAGTGAGTGGAACATTTTTAATACCGATTTTCTGAATTCTACAAAGTCAACAATTACAAAAGCATACTATATCCTTGAATGACTAAAGTTTGAAGGTGGCAGTACAGAAGTAGGTAACCAACACTTTTCCGAAAATGAGTTTATTTAATAAAAAATTGAAAAAAACATATACACATTGTTTTTAAAGGGTTTATTCAAATTCTCATTTGTTAATATAATAATAAAACAAAAGTTACATTTTAGCTTAGTATTTGAGTGCAGTAATAATTGTTTTCTCTCCTTAAGCATCAATATTTCTTGAAATTATTATTGATTATATTAAGAAAAAATGATCTTTCTTTGAGGCCTTTCAGAGAAAAATCGTCTGTCATAGTGCGATACAATCACACTACATTTTAATTTTCTCAGAACAGAACAATTTTTTGGTATCAAACATTTATTATTCTTATTCATCGTTCCCATATCTTGGTAGCATGTTTTTATTTTCGTAAAAAATTGAAAATTCGATTTTTAATTTCTACCGCAAGTCAGTTTTTAAAACCTTTTACCTGCATTTAGAAACTTAATATATCGGAAGCATGTTTTTATTTTTTAATTACATTTTCTTATCGCAATCCGCAGCCGAGTCTGTTATAACTTGTGGTTTGTGTCACTTTGAGATTCCGATTTTGTTGGTTATCTAGATCTCTACTACCATCCTCCAGTTATATTTACTACAATAATTGTAAATCTTAGAACGTGTTTGAATGCATTTTTTTCTTCACTAGGTATACATTTTTTTTAAATTTTACTATGATTGGAATTACTCTCCAATGTACCAAAGATGAAATTATACGTTTATATTTTCATGAAAAAAAATGTTTTTCTATAATTCGCGAAAAAGTGCCAGTTTTTCCACCTGTTTTTGGTGTAAAAAGTTACCGATTTTTGCTCGATGACGTGGCGCATGCGCAGTGCCGACCTTTCCGGGAAACAGTGACAAAAGTGGACAGATGCAGTGGCAAAAGTAAATGGACAGTGATAAAAGTGAGGCACAGTGGAAAAAGTAAATGTTATTTCGGGTGGGTTCGTGCTGCCTCGGGTGGACTCGTGCATCGTGCGCAGCCAACTTCATTCTATTTTCCGACTGTCGTCCCTAACCTAAAAGCAATTTCCTGAAAAGTCTCGAGTTGTGTATTTTGTATGTACTTTTGTCACTTGGCAAAAGCAAAAAAACACCGTCAGTTTCTCCGAAAATGCTGTGCTTGGTGTTTTTTCACGAAAAATCGGAAGTTTTGAAGCCCTCAACTTTATGGGCCAACTATTCAATTGTGAGAACCAGCTTATTATTACTGCCATATTATTGCCATGGTTTTGATAATTGCCATTGTCATTGTTGCGTCAATCGACAAAAAATCGCCTTCTTTTTACACAAAAAACAGGTAAACAAAAACTAGCACTTTTTAACAAATTATAGAAAAAGTATCGTGTCCCACACATTGAAAAAGCGACGATTTAAAACTCGTGTGATAGCCACCCTCGCTCCGCTCGGGTAGCTAACTTCACACTCGTTTTAAATCTCTCGCTTTTTCAACTTGTAGCACAATATACTATTAGTGGGTCATTTTATAGCTTTAATTCTATTGAAACTACAAATTTGTTTGCTTTCAGGTCAATTAAGACCTCAAAAGAATTTTCTTTTCTTTTGCAGAATTTCGGGCTTATTATTTGAAGCAATTTCACGGAATGAAATAATTTTTATCTTCTTATTTATAAACTATAAAAATTAAAATCTGAAAAAAATGTTTTTTTGTCTGTTTTAATACTTTTTCTGAGCCTATTCAAGTTTATTTAGTTAAAATATAAAATAAGTTTATAATTAAGAAATGTTGACTTATCCTAATAAGGGTTGGGATTGTTGGGAATTTTTCCCTGATGCTATTGTTCCGCGCGGTAACCTTTCTTAGGGTCTGTCGCTCGAGACCTCGACCGCTGGTGAGTAGCGGTAGTAGTGTTTAGTGTGGTGGCTCGCTTGGTCGGCTGGGTGTTATCCAGCTTTCTCTTTTCGTTTCAGTTTCGTCATTCGTGCCAGGCACTTGTGGCCTTTTCTGAGACCAAGTTTAACGCGCTATATTATTTAAAGTGATATTAACTGCTGGTTCAAATTCCGACCCTTGTCTCTCGGTCTGGTTTTGACTGTCACTGCGAAAGGTCGTGAAGAAGACAAATTGAGACACAAGTCTCATTCGTACGGCGCTCGTGATTAGTTGTAAATTCTAAAGTCATAATACTTACACTCTAATGCAAAGTATTCTCAATTTAAATAAGTGATAGTATCGTACTGTCAAGTGCTTTTCCTTTTCGGATTATTGCAAAGTGAAGTAATTTTCTCGACTCCATCGTCTTCTGGTGTTGTGAGAAGTGACGAGTTGGATTACATATACCTTCAGTTGCATCGGGATCGATCGTTCTGAGAACGATCGTGGTTGCAGTTTTCTGAATTTAGATCTGGGCTAAGTTCACAGAATTATCTAAATATTTTTTGTATACCAAATGCGATGTGTGCGAATTGACTCCCGGGTTGGACCTCGCTTTTTGATTGAATTAGATTAAATTATTCCATGAAAGTAAATTAGTAGAATATCGACTAGTATATTCAAATATCAGTTGATTCTTCACGTTTGTAAATTTGATTTATTATCTAATTAACTTTAAGTAACAATAAGTTGTTTCCTGTCAGCCCCACACCAGTCCACCATTAATTGCTAAACAAAATTTCGGGTTTATTATTTGAAGCTATTTCAAGGAATGGAAGAATTTTTTATTTTTGTACTTTTAAATTATGAAAATTTAAAAAATTTTGTTTTTGACCGAAGTTTTTTATTGCCTCTTAGCAATTTTTGAAAATGGTACGATTTTAATGAATGTGGTTTATTTTTATGAGAAAAAGTTTGTCTGCAACTTTAGTTCATTCAGTATTAGATAATCAATAAATAATTATCAAATATAGTTATTTCTTTATAAAACTGTTCGCTTGAAAACATTCTTTAAATTATTTCAACCATTAAAAAAATAATTTTCAAACATTGAATGATATCAAGTTTTAGAGAATTTTTTTCCGAGAAAATAAGCCATCACTCATAATATTGCAATTTTCAAAAGTAATATTCAGGCGCGGATCTAGATGGTAGCGAAACCGGCGATCACCCCCCCCCCCCCAGGAATTTTTGACTTCCGTTCACTTTTTTCTTATCCGGGGAAAAGGAAAAAAGTTACAATAAATATTAATATTTAAATGATTGCAAGAGATTATTTATAATAATCTTCAAATTCATTCATTCACATTGTTCAACTGTCAATTTGACAGTTTATTGTAGCATACGTCAGTTTTGATATCATGTTTGACTTTTAGTATGTAACATGAAGTTGCTCCGCATGCATGGAAATGCTTTATAATTGATTTTTAAGTTATTACTTTTGTACTTTTGATCTTAAAGAGTGTGATGTATAATTTGAAAATGATTAATTTTTAACGATTTAGTTTCACGAACCTAATTTTGGAATACTTCAATTTTAAACAAAGTTTGGAATTATTTAATTTTAAACGGTTCCATTAGCCTTGGATTCATTATTTTTAAAGCTTCCAATTAGAAATCATATCATTTTCAACGTTTTAAGAATAATTAAACTTTGAACGTTTAAAATATTTGACATTCTTCAATTTTGACCAGTGAATATTAAAGTGAATGTTTTTTTTGTACAGAAATCTCATTTTTTTAATAATGAAATCTATCCAATCACTTTGAATGTCATTTGATACTACATGATATGATACCTCTTAATGATTTTTATCATCTTGAACATTTCTGTAATTTCAATTTAAAATTACGATTTTCAATGCGCAATTCTGAAAAAGTTAAATTTTGGAAACTTTGAAACAAAAGCTGTTCAGTTTCAAAAGTTTAAATTCGCAAATATTTGTTTCGATGTTTCTTCATTTTTAAATGCTCAATCAGGAACGTCACTAATTTTTTAATGTTTAGTTTGTTATTCTAGGGTTTTTACCCAGATAAAACTAATTTCAAATGTATAGTTGTTAATGCTTTTTTAGAATTATTAAATTTTCACGTGCATTCAATTTGAACTTAATCAGTTTTGGAGGTTGCCAGTTTTTAAATTTCACTATAGAAAAAAAAGCGGTCGGTAGGAATGGGCGGATACAATGTCATCAGGGATTTGCGACTCTTTTGATATTAATAACAAAAACGTAGTCTTTAAGATTAAAAAAATGTAAAACCCTTTAATTCTTGGAAATCCTATTAAAATTCTCTCAATCTAATGAAATTCCTTTTTATACCCCTTAAAGTATTATAAAATTACTTCAAATCTTTACAATCCGTTGAAATCCAATAAAATCACTTGTAAAATCCGTGAAATTCTATGAAGTTATATGATATTTCCTGAAATTCTGGAAAATTGATTGAAATACCTTGAGAGCTTTTAAAATCCCTTAAAATCACGGAAATCTTATTATATCCGTTAAAATCCTTTGAAAATACCCTGGACTCTTTTGAAATATCCTAAAACCTTATAGGTCCTATAAAATCATTCTAAATCTTCTGAAATACTTTAAAAAAGCATACATTTTTTTGAATCACTTAAAATCATTAGACTCCTTGGAAAATCCTTCAAATTTTTTGAATCCCTTGAAAATTCCTGGGAATCCTTGGAAATACCCTAAAATGTTTCAAATCCTTTAAAATCTTTTAAAATATCTTGAAATTTTTTAGGCGTTTGAATATTCTTGCGATTTTTTTTAATAACCTTCAAACCCCTTAAGAAACCTTTAAATGTCCTGCAATGTATTCAAAACATTTGAAAATCTTTTTTAATTTTTGAAATCCTTTGAAATCCCTCAATTCGTGTGATTGAATTCCTTGAAATCCATTAAAATATAAAATTTGAACCCCTATGAAATCCTTTGTGATCCAGGAAAATTTAATAATTTAAAATACCTTATTAAAAATCTTTAAAATCCCTCAGAACTACTGACATCCTCGGAAATCTTATAAAATCTCTTAAAAATCTTTTGAAATATTTGTAAATTTTGGAAATTCTCTGAAATCCCTTAAAAACTTTTCAAATATAAAATCTTATGTATAAATTCTATGAAATCCTTTCAAATCTTTCCAAATTTAAGGAAATGCTTTAAAAACGCAGATTAACCGAAATATATGAAATTATCTGTAAATCTTTGAAATACTATGAAATCCCTTCATTTTTGTGAAATTCTTGGCAGTTTATAGAAATTTGAAATAATATTTAATCCTTTAATTAACTCTTGTGCAATCCCTTGGACTGCCGTACAATTTTTGAAATCTTTTGAATTTCCTTAAAATGTTTAAAAGCTTGGAAAATTTCCTAAAATAATTAAAATTGTTGGAAATTCTATGAATTCCCTTGAAATCTGTTGAAATCCTTTTAAATCACTAAAAATCTTTCAAATGTTTTGAACTATTTCACAAACATTGGGTAGAATGGATTTTAGGGCTGCTCTGCAAGACTTTTATCGGGTCGGTTGGTGAGTCCCAGTCCGCTTCTGAACGCTAGTTTTTACAAATAAATTTTTTAAATGAAAATTTTAATTAATTTTAATTTTTTTAACCTGAATATTTGAGTATTTGACTGCTAATAAGAAACTTATCGCGCGCTTGACGCGTAAAACCTGATTGCCAGTATAAAATTGGTTAAAAATTCGTCAATTTAATTAGTCATATCTCTCTATGTGTATAAAATTTTCCGACGCCGCGCCTTTCAGGTCACTTCTCTGCGGATGTGCGCCTGGTATAATTAGATATATAGATTTGAAAACTTTTATTAAATAAAATACAAAATTAAAGAGAATACAAGATTTCTCTATAAGGAATCAAAGTTCTCATACAATGGTCATTTGTCACCCCATATAAACAATAGAATATATGATCACCTTGAAGAGATTGAAAGCAATTGTTGAAAAGTTTGACAACTTGTTAACCAAGTTTAATAGGAACGTGCTTTTTGAAGAAGCAGGGAGTAAGATAAAATAACGTAAAAGTATAGTCCCTATAGACTAAAGTCTCACCAGAGTTTCTGTAGTCCCCATGGAAAGACGACTTTGAAATTTCTGCTTGCAGGGCAAAGTTGAGTGTACGATACGGATCAGTCTTCTTTACAGTACGTGCAGATTCTCGCAGCTCTTGGACTTGCTGTCTCTCGCCCAAACTTTGCCAAGGAGGTTCCGCACCTTGAGGCTGGCGCTGGTTCGACTGCCACGATACTTCTTGGGCGAGTTGTTCTCCGAACATGACCCCAAAGGTGATCTGCTGCGATTCTTGCGGGATCGTTTGCGAAATAGGTCACGCGTTCGTTCTGGATTTTCTAGCTTCAGTCGAATCTGTGTCAGAAGTCCCACCAGGAGTTCGTCGACGTTGTGATTGATCCCGACGGAGGTTTCTATGAACTTACAGTCGTAGGAACAGGCCATGGATTTCCCTTCTGCAACAAACGATTCAATTTAACGGATAATTAAATGCTCAGCCATGGCTGCTGGCTGCTTTGCTCTAGAGAATTTCGGCAATTTGTGCCTACAGCTAATGACTTTGCTAACAATCTCATAGCTGATATCGAAAGCGTAATTCGAATTAAAACTTTACGGAAAGACCTCTCCAGGGAAGAGGATCTTTTTTTCTAGATTTGCTTTCTGTGGTTAGGCTCTTGGACATCCTGTTAGAGGTCCGGGGTTTGATCCCTGAGCCGGTACCTCTGGAAATTTTATAATGTACTTTTACCGGGGTTCTGATTTCACTTCACGCAAATATGTTTTTTGATATTATTTCCGCCCACTGTTTGTAATAAAAAAAGACAAACAATTTTTTACATAGCTTATACAAAGTTTTAAAACAATTTTGAATGATTTTTTGCAAAGATATTATTTGTTTTTCAGATAGTGTGGCGATCAATTGTTCCGATTAACCTGATGGAAATATGTTTGTCAAAGCTCACTATTGGTCCAATGTTGCAGAAAGCTTGGACTGTCTATACCGGGCGTTCAACCAATATTGGCCCAGTATTGGGCCAATTGTACATTTCCCACTGACTATCCTTACTTTTTCAATTTTTATCGAAATATTTTATCCACTGTGCACTGAAACGTACATTCAATGCCAACAAAATGTATTGTAAAATTAAAAAGAAGTTTTTAGAAATTAAAAAAATGGCGGGCCCGCAATTGATGACAAAAAGTTATAGTTTCTATAGTGCGCTACTTTGAGCATTTTTAACATTTTGATTTTTACTTTACAGTACTTTTTGTGGCTTTGAAAGAAGGTCGTAATCCTCAGTGGACAAATAGTTTCGACAATAAATGATAAAGTTGTGTGGATTTTTCATTTTTACATTTTTTTCTCCATGTAAATTGAAAGGAAAAATGCAAGTGGTGTGCAAGAGGGGTAAATAGTAACCGATTTGACTTAAGTTTGGGACACATCATTTTTTTTGCCTTTCGAACGAAATATATGTAGAAACATTTTAGAAAAAATATAAAAATAAATTAGATTTTTTTGTCGCAACGAATTACGCCTTTTTTATTGCTTTAGTATTTATTTTTCTAATAGAAAGTAATGCGCAGAAAAAAAGTGTACTGTTTTTTATAAGAATTCAAAACACGTGAAAAACACTACAATGGGACCTTCTCTTGATAGCTTTGACTCGAAACAGTCCCCAAACGGACTTCAAATTACGTTTTTCAGATAAAGAAGATATTTTCGATTCGGGACCTATGTACCCATAATTGAATTTTATTTTTTAACAAGTTCGATTCAATTTCTAGTAGCCTGATAATTTACTGATAACTTGATAAGAAGGGCGCGTTGAAAGAGTTTCCAGGGAAGTCACATTTTAAGGTCCTAACAGAATAAAACTGAATTTTTTCAGACATCTTTTGTCATGTCTTCTTTAGACCTATTTTTTATTTTTTAAACCTAAAAATTGAAAAACAATTCTATTCTTAGAAACGTATTTTTTTCAGAATTATGTGCGACTTTACATTATTTAGCTGAATTAAAAAATTGTACTCGGGCTACTATCTTTTTTATTAAAAAACGAAAAGATTCATTACTTTCGAAGTATATTTTTTATTAAATCTGGTTACTTTGAAAAATATGACTGGAGACCAAGCACACTCCTTAGGCCTCTCAGAGTTCAGAATTATTCACAGGCAACTTTTAATATTTTCAAATGAATAAGGGAGAAAAAATTAAGAAAAAAAGGAAGGTCTTTAAATTGAGGAAAAAAACATCAAGTAGACTCTGCAGTTACATTAGAATTACATTGCAATCAGTTCACGATCAATTTGAAAAAAGTTGATTAGAAAGTTTTAAAGGATTGAAGTTTTAAGATTTTTAGTTTTTACATTCTCATTCTAATGAGAAGGTATTGGTTTTATGTAAAATTTGACATAGTCGGTTTTCATCAAATCTCCACGTTTTGAGACCCCCTGAGCCAGAAAAAACGGTTTTTACCAAGCTGTCTGTCTGTCTGTAGTCTGTCTGTCTGTCAGTCTGTCTGTCTGTCTGTCTGTAGCCACGATAACTTTCGAAAAAATGATCAGATTTGATTGAGCTTTGGCACACTTTTTTATGGCCTAAAAATAAAGAACGAGTTCGTTAACCAGCTATTTTGGATGAAAATTCAAAAAGTGAGCACATTTTGAAAATTTTTGAGACCACTTTTTTTGAAGATTTAAAAATTCTATGTATGGTTATTAGTAGTACGCAAAATGACGAACAAAATATTCTATTGACTTTTCGTGATAAAAAAAAATTACTGGAGTTATAGCATTTTCAAAATTCCAAAAAACAAACGAAAATGTACATTTCAAGCCGAAAAACGCACGATATGGAAAAAAGTCAAGCGGAGAAAAACGTTGCTTTTTGAACACCCTATAATATTTTCATAACAACTTTTTGAATTTTTTGAAAAATAAAAAATTCAAATTTTGATCGCACAAAAAAATAATGAAAAATAAAAAATTCCATTTTGCTGTGAAACTATGCAAGATACGAGAAAAGATCTACAAATTTCTTATCATTCACTTTTTGATATGACGCGTAGTTTTTGTTTAATCGTAAAAAACAGCATTGAAAATAGAAAAATCAAATTTTTAGACGAATAACATGAGCAACGAAAAAAATGACAAGAACAACATTTGTTCATCCAAGGAAGAGGTACAAATTTGTTGCAAATCATGTTTCGATAGGATGCGTGGTTTTTGTTTTATTCGTGAAAATAACATTGACAGTAAAAAAAATCAAATTTTTGAAAAAACAATGCAAGGTACGAAAACAGATAAATGAACAAAAATTGTGCATTCAAAAAAGATTTACAGACTTGCAATCAATTTTTGTTGTAAGAATATATTCAAAATGAAAAAATTAACTTTTTTGAAAAACGGCAGAAGCTAAAATAAAATTTTAATGAATAAAATTTGTCGCCTAAATTATATCATTATTTTTCATTTGAAATCAAATACAAATTGAGTAATTTGTATATGAAGAAAATATAACACGAAGCACAAAGTGCACGCTCAGTGTATTTACCAAATCGCAGGTCGTAAGTGCGTTCAAACTTTTTTGTTTCTATCATACGGTGCACAGAACCGAGCGTGGAACGCAAGGTTCAAATTAATTTCAAATCAAATATCGAGCGCGAGGCGCGAGTGTCTGGATGAGAATGTGTTCCTTAAGCTCGAAAGAACCTTGAGTAAATAAAGTTCCTTTTCAGTCTAAAATAAAAACAAATTTAACAATCACTTGTAGAGGTTTTGATAATTTTATAATATTTGCAAACAAACTTTTTCTTTTCATCGAAGTCGAACACGAAGTTGACAAATCTAGAGGAACCGAGCGTAAAGCGCGATGTAGATACGCTCGAGCGCGCCCTAGGCGCGCTCAAACTTGCGAGCGAAGCGAGCCGCGCGCAACGCGCGCGATGAGAATGTGCCCGCGAGGCGGGCAGATTTTTTAATTTTGAATGATTTTAATATTTAAAACGAAGTGTCTAGGCACACCCAAAACATTTGATCTACGCTCACTGAATTTCGGTGAACCTAGAAACGGCCAATTTGCAATGCATAATTTTTTAATAGTTTCATTCAAAATTATCCAAGTTAGAATAAGATCGATCAAGAAATTTTAATTCCTTAGTCTTCTTTCAGCTATACTGTGAAAATGTAAAAATAAATTAAAAATCATTTAATTATGGACACTAGGAAATTGTGTAGTTTAACTTTATGCTTGATTATATTTGATTTCTAATTGAACAATTTAATAACTTCCAATTGTTGAATTTGAAAACTTTAAAATATAAAATGAAGGACTTCTGAACAGCACGCAATATTGACGCAATATTGCAGCAACCTTGCTGCAATGTATGAATGTCCTCTCCCATTTGATAAGTAATATTGCTGCAACATTGCAACAATGTTGCAAAAAGGAAATAAGTTTTTACTTGTTAGTAAGTAAAAAGTATACCAATTCATAAAGCAAATACTTATAATTTATAAATTATTATTAATTACAGGTAGATATACTAAAATATTCCATTTTTTAAACAATTTGAAGGTCACTACAAGATTTTGACAATAATTAAAATTAAAAAATGTTGTGCTGGCATTGCAAACGTTTCTTTTTGTTATATGTATAATACCAGGGAAAGCTAAATGGTGCTAAGTCTCTCGCCATTTCCATTAGATTAGTACATGCACATGTTGCACAATCTATTTTTTCACACAATGTTATAACTTATTAGAATGATAAACCTAAAAATCTTAGATACAAATTTTATACAGGCAATTTTGTAGGTCTTTTTAATGCCAGGAACTTTGCTGTAGACCAAGTAGTTGTGAAATTTAAGTCCCGGCCATTTTACCGATTTCCATGATTTAATAGATTTTTAAAAATAATACTAGGATAAAGTACGTAGTTTTCAGCACAGTTTCCAAATTTTAGTTACTTTTGTCTAGAAATAGGAAATTAAAATATAGCCCGAATTTCCCCTCTGCAGCATGTCCCCATATACAAATTCTCACACAAACACTGATAAATTAATAACAAAAGTATTTCGTGAATGATTTATGTTTATGCGAATTATTTATATTAAGTTGAGGAATCTAAAAATTATAAATAGAGGTAAATATTTTAACTTTCAACGTTCTTAGTTATGATTAGAAATCTGTCGCTGAAGTTTTGTTTCTATTCAGTTTCTACTAGATATTTTAGGATAGATCTTGAAAAAATCATTTTAAAAAAATAAAAAAAAGTAAAAAATCATTCACTTTATTACTGTGCATCGCATGATTCTCGTGTTACCAATTTCGGTGACACTTTTTTAAATGATTCTTAATAAAAGGAGAAAATTAAAAATGTGGATTCGTAAGTTTTTTACATTCACTATTAATAATTTTTAAGTGATTTAATAATTTGATATTCCACCCGGTGAAACTTGGTGACTGCGGTAAATTTTTTGTATAGGTTTATATGTTTTTATAGTGTCGTTCAGACTTACAAACCTGATCGGAGTTTTGAGATAAAATTGATAAAAAAAGGACTATTTATTGAAAAAAGCAGCCTTCATTTTTAATTTAAACTCTTTGAATGATGGCATTTCAATTATATAATCTCCTCAAAATATGTTTTTGTTAAAATTAATTAAAAAACGTTATTTTAAAACTAGTTGAGTTAATTTTTCACAAAATAAATCGATTTTGAATCCGCTTATATTAACAGAAAACGGAGATATACATAATTTTCGTTTTAAAATTGATTTTCACTATAAATATAATTATTGATCTCTGAAATTGGTGTTTTCGTTCTACGTTGGGTGTAAAATAATGGGGAAAAATGTTTAAAAACTTTTCGGCAATAACCTGTAAATTGTTCCTCTGGCAAGGTTTTTTTTCATCTCCTGCAAAATTAGATTTCTCGGACTTGGCACCGTTTGGAATTCTCCGATTCATTTTCTAGTTTTTCATTTTAAGGAACTGTAATTAGAAATCGGGACCTAATTAGTTTTTTATTCGCGAGATTCATTTCTAGCTATTAGAGAATAATAATACTTGATGGAGTCTAGCTTTTTATTTTTGCCATAATAATATCATTTTAAGTAAAGCGATTTGTTTTACAGAATAGCTGGAGCGTTAAGGCTTCATAAAAAAGTGGGTCAGCATTGAACATTGGTATATTGATATAAGAGTATTGTATAAGAAATAAAATGTTGAAATGCATTTCAATAGAGCTAGTCGTGTGTAAACGGAAGAAGCAATACGATGAAGGAAGTATTCTTGATCTACATAATACATAATAGTAATGTATAAGTGATAAAGAATGAAAAGCAATGAAAAAAAGTGCATGTAAATTCTTAACGGCATAGGAATGCATAAAGTGTAAGGTATAACTTTCCATTGTAAGGGTAATTCAGATTCCTGTGCTGGAACGTTGATGGGACTGGTATTTCAACACGAAGCAAGGAAATTGCATTATTGAATCAGTAGATTAGTAGAATTTAGTTGTTTTATTAAATTCAAGTTTAGCTCCTCGAAAATTGAATCTAGTCCTATTATTCTGTTGATATACTTTATACAAGTTTACTTAAAGGTAGTCTATTTCTGACAAATACAAATTAAAGTACACACTGAAAAAAAAACTTATTTGAATCAAAGGAAATTTCTTTGATTCAAAGAAATGGTAGAGCAGAATATGGCTGAAGAAATATTTCTTCAGATTAAAGAAATCTTTTGTTTGGATCTGAGGAACGCCATGCTTAAGGCATGGAAATACTTACTCGACACTGTAAAATATGCGTTGAGTGAAATAGATTTGTTATTGACTGTACTAAATAAGTATTTGATATGATAGGTGTGTTCCGTGATGTAAAGAAGTATGGTGTAAGTCCAAGAAGATAATTATTACATACAAATAAATGTAACTCGGACTGAGCAAAAGCTTCTTTTGAACCAAATATATGATTCTTTGATTCAAATGAGCGTATTTTTTGGTAAACTAAACATTTCTTTGCAACAAAGAAATTTTTTCCAACGGAAATAAATAATTATTTGTTTCTAAGATGCGGCATATTGTTTAAAAAAAAAGACGTAACAGAGTTGAGAAAATATTAATTGATTCAAAGAACAATTTACTCAAACAGAAAGTTCTCCTATTGTTTAAAAATGTTGAATAGTTAAAGTATGAAAAAGAAGCAGTGCCATTCATTGAAAAAAATAGTCAATGCAATTATAATGATTATAATTGATAATAATATATTTATTTTCATTTTCGCGGAGTAGAAAAAGAATTTCAAGCAAGACCAACCGACCAATGCTTAGGAAGACCGATAAACACCAATCACCACATTTTTCAGATTATATCTACGGTGAAAATGTATGGCTAACTTAAAGACTGGAGAATCCATTTCTATTGTGAGACTATAAAATCTGCGCATCTGGCGGTATATGTCTGAACTACTTAGTACAAATAAGGAATTTTACCAAAATATTTTTTCGAACGAATGGTGTATGAAGTTATTTCAAAAATATATTTCTTCACTTGAAGGAAATATTTATTGGACATAAATCGCTTTACTCTACTTATTAAAAGAAACATATCTTCCAAGTGAATAAATTATTACTTAAGTGAACAAATTACTTTATTCGACTAATGACACGTTCTATTAGAACGAAAGAAATATCGCTTTCACTTAATTAATATTGCTTTCATTTATGTAAATATTTCTTTGATTCAAAGAAACCAAAATATTTGTTTCACGCATCGATGAGTTACTTATTTCAAATGAAATATTTTTTAATTCAAAGGCTCAAAATTATTGAGCTAAACAAATATTTCTTTGGATGCGAAAGCAAGATTTAAGGAAACTAGGTTCTTAGTTTTAAAGATATCAATTCCTTGAGTTAATTATCTCATATTCTGAGGCCAAGAAATATTTCTTTATTTCAAAGAAATGGCGCCCAAAGAAATGATTCCTTTGAATCAATGCACGAGTTTTTTGCTTTTACACAATATTTAGTACAATTAAGTAAACGGTTTTTTGGCTCAAATGAATACAATCAAAGAAATACATTTCTTTGGATCCAACAATTTTTTTTCTCAGTGCATAAATTTAAAAAGTATCCGGAAGCGATGAGAAACGAACAGAATTGAACAAATCCAATGGAAATATTAAACTTAAATTGAACAGTGTAAATGTAAATAGTTTGAAATGTAATAAAGAAAACAAAATCCTAAATAAAAATGAAAAATTTAATTTCAAGTTTACAAAAATTAAAAATTTTGAAATTGAATGTCGGTAAAGTGAAAAAAATGTTCTTATAAATTATTTTAATTTGGAATGTTTGAAATCATTTGAAGTTTAAAACCATCAAATCTGAATTATTCCAATGTTGTGTATTCCCTTCTTGCATATTTTTCTGGATTTTAATTTTCTCTTCCGGCATTTCATGCCAGATTTTACTTTTCTCGTCCAGCATATTTTTCTCTTCCGGAGAGAGGAGTACCTAACCTCATTACGTCAACAGGAATCACAGGATTATATGCAGGAGGGCAAACAGGGATTGTTACATTCCTCCCGTAGTCAAATCCTAAACCCTTTCCGAGGAGGAAATGTACCGAAGCACTTTTGTAACCGAAGTACCAAAGTAATCGAAATAACGTACTCTCGTTGACGAAATAAGAATAGGTACATCAATTATTTTATATCAAGTATTCTATATCAATTATTCTATATCAATTAAATACTCAAACTTGTTGGAATAACCCTTGAATTCTTTGGACTTCATCATAAATTCTTTGAAATTCCTTAGGGCTTAGAATTCAAGCATTCAAGCGCGAGTTTCCGTGGGAGAGTGGGGAACTCGCGTGTGGGTGTGTGTGTGAAACGTAACGTCCATTTGTCACAAAGGTTACTCTTTTATTTTCTGTTCCGGCATAGTTTTCCAGAGGTAATTTTTTTAACTTGTTGGATATTTGCTCTCATAATTTTTAAAATAAAAGAAAGAAAACTCATTAAATATCTGGGGCCTTCTGTGATCCTAGGGTCGATAAAATTCCTGATGACCTACCTTGTTGCTAAGAAAATTAATATTTTTAGTGAAAATAATCATTTTCGAAAAGGGAGAAATGTAACAATAGTAGGCGCCAACAAACTATCTATACAAGACACGCTTACAGCTAAATCTCATGGAGTACAGTCCACCGATCAAGATTCGGCAGCGTGGCGTCGCTTATACGTGAGTGGCGTGGCGTATCCAGTGGTTTAAAGGTGGAGGGGATACATAGGTTGGAAAGAGAAGGCGGATACCTCTCTCGGACTCCTCGCTTACTCCTGTGTGTCCCGTCCACCTCCAAGGCGCAAGATAGGCCGCGCCACTCACGTATAAGCGACGCCACGCCGGCGCCGCCGAAGCGTGGTCTGTGGAACTGCACTCACACTTCACAGTTCTCACATATAGAACCTGTCAATTTTCTCACGTTTTTATTCCGTTTCGCGAAGTAAGGCGGAAAATTTATGTTCACTATGTCAAGTCGGGAATCTTGGGATTTAAAAAGATCTCCAAAAGTGAATCTCCGACGTCAGAGTTGCACGTAAAAAAAAAGATTTGCAAACGGGTCTCGCTGTTCAGCTGTTGGCGCACGCTATCATTGGATTTCTCGGGTTCAAAAAATGAATATTTTCACTAAAAATCTTCATTTCCTCAGCACAAGGGTAGGTATTCAAAAATTTTATCGACCCAAGGAGCACAGAAGATCCCAGATATTTTATGAGTTTTCTTTCTTTTGTTTTCAAAATCGTGAGAGTGAATATATATATGGAGGCAGTGTCGTCTATATAAAAAAAATTCCAAATCAGATTAACCAACACTTTTAACCTTGCATTCTTTGGAATTCATCATAATAAATTGTTTGGCATTCCAAATAATTCAAGCGCGAGTTTGGAAGAGAAAATGAAAATTCGGCTTACTTTGCTGGAAGGCAATAACGTCCTTATTTTGAATGCGGCCTTAAAATATTTCCATATTTAAATATTCAAATCCAGCAATTTACTTAAAATATAATGAGGTTCAATATGAAGCTTTCTGACTTTTTACAGTTTGAAATTGACACAGTTTAATATTACGAAATTTTCCGTACACTTAACCCATTTCCAGCTTGTTCAGATTACGAAAATTTCCGTAATACTAGCTCTAGCGCTGCGCTTGACGGTTTAATCTTACGGATAAATTCCGTAATACGAGACAGAGCCTTTCAAATCAAACAGTTTTTAATTCAAAATATTTAATACTAGAGAATCACAAATTATGCACGATTTTAAATTAAAACATATGAAATCTAAGCAAAAGAAAAATCAAGTCTTGGTGCCGAGAATTTACATTTTATTAATCACATAAACTTATCGATAGAAAAGATATTCCCAAGTTTAACAAAAAAAAATCTTTTGTTTTGTAGAAATTAAATTTATACTATTCCAAAAATACAAAATACGAAAAGCTAATTGCTTTTACAAACAAGCTTTATACTTTAACAAATTAATATTTTTTGAAAAAAAACTTCTTATGGAATGCATAGCATGGATGGATCAGAAATTGATCAATTTTATTAGAAAATAGAGAATTGTAGTCCGCGTTTTAGTTTTTTTCCTCTTCGAAACATTTTCACTTTTTCGTTAGGCATGAGAGTGGATGTGTGAGTGATAGGAAATTTCTGTTCAATCACCCTCTGTAGTGTGGGTGGGAGGGCAAGGGGGTGTTAACAAACAATTGCGAAATAGCGTGTACCTTCGGTGGACACCAATCGACTCCTAGCCAAGTCAACTTTGTTCCCAACAAGGATAACTGCCCGAGCGGATACGTGATCGCTGCGCCAAAGCGTTTGAAGGACCTCTTCAGCCACCCGAACGGACGACCTATCCGTTGTTGAATAAACAACGCAATAAGCATGAGGTTCGTAAGTAGCTATGCAATTCTCCGGCTGGAACATAATAAAAAGTATAATTATTAATAATAATCCAAATCGAAAGAACAAGGAATAAATTACAAGGTTGAAAGCGAGATGAAAAATGTTGAAAGTTATCGATTCATTTACAAAAAAAAGTTTAAATCAGTCTTTTTCTTCGATTTGAACATTCAAAATATGTTTCTAATGGCTAAACAAATTTTAAAGAACTTTTTCATTTACAGTTTTTGGTCAGAATGTTAATATGAAATTGGATATTAAAAAAAAACATATTTTCTTCAAACTACAATTTCGGCGAAAATTAGCTACACATCGAAACCATGCAAACGCGGATGAAAATGCTTCGGAATAAATTTTTCAATTTCATCCGGAGACGTTGCACAAAAAAGATCTTTTTTGGATTTTTTACTCTTTGCACATTTACATAAAAGTTTGAGTCAAGATAATTGTATTAAATATCCCAGGCCGAAGAATTATAGTGGGGAATATTATCTATAATTTTATTTACTATGTATAAACTATATATGATTTTTTGGCCTGGGATTGTTGGACCCTAAAGCGAAACTTTCATTAACATTCTCAATCAACAAAGTTAAAAAGGGGAATATGGGGCAAAAAGACGACAGGGGCAAAACGGGACAATGATTATATCTCCTCTGTGGTGTGACGCTATCTACTGGAAATTGTAGGAACTTCGTTTTGAGTCGTTCCCTAGGTTTCCCATGTCAATTTGTTATAATTTTGTTGTTATTTTTCAAGTTATGAGACGCATGGATCGCTTTCGTGCCCAGTAATAATTTTGACTGATTTTCAACTACACGTAAGTAATACAAATGTTTGTTTAATTTAAATCGCTTTAGCACCATTCCGTTGTGTACTTAATAGCCCTTCTTCTGCGTCGAGGCGTTTTGGATTGCGAGTATTATTGCGATTTTCGGCAGTCATTTTGGAAAAAGTTCTTTGGGGGCAGGATGGACAGGGGCAAAACGAGACATCGCGCGAAATGTAGTAGAGCGCACATTGCTTTCGATGTCTGCCGAATGCAGAAATCGAAGGTCGCGATTGTTTGTACTGTTACGATTTTCCGATCGAACAGTGGGTCCAATGCAGTGAGGACGGAGACGAAATTAATGTTAGCGTATTTTGTAAGACCTGATTTTGGTCATTTTTATATACAAAAATGCACACTCAAACTTGTTATAACAAGTTCTGTAACTGTACTGTTCCAAAAATCAATAAAAAAAGTAGAACATGACATTTCTTCAATGCGAAACAATTTTTTTTAGTACATTATTAGTTGTTTAAGGCACCTATTGTGTTGAATGTAGGGTTACCATCTGGGTCGGGTGAAAAACCAGGACGCTCAAAAATTTTTAAGCGATCCCTAAAAAAAAAGGTCATGAAGACAAAAATGCACCAGATAACGTTGACAAAAGTATGAGAAATGGTATAAATACTGTACTATTATTGCAATTATTGTAATTGTACACCGAAGCACTGTGCAGGTGTACAAAGTACTCAATCGCTAATATTTAGCTTTGCTACCGATATTGTAACATGCACTATCACGCTCGTTAATGCCGTGAATAGCGCGCGAATTTCTATAAAGTCGCGTTCAGTATTATGCTGAAACATGCAACTGCGATTGTCGAAAAATAAAAATATAAAATATTTGCTGTAAAAAATCTTGGTTTCGTAAAAAACCAGCACATTTTGCCTATTTTCAAGAAAAAACCAGGACACCAGGACAGACCTCGAAAAAAGAGGACATGTCCCGAAAAACCAGGACGGATGGTAACCCTATGAATGCGGAAAATAGTATATTGCGTGACGAGGGTCGAAAGGGAACGATTCCACGAGTGTGAAGTTAGCTATCCGAGCGAAGCGACGGCAGATATACACTTGAGATACCTGTGGAGCGGGTCGACAATCGAGCTTTCTACCCTAGGGAAGAAAGTGATAGATCGACACCACCATTTATATTGATCTGTCACTATCTTCCCTAGGGTAGAAAACTCGATTTTCGACCCACTCTACAGCATCGAAAGTCGAATTTTCGATTGAGGTATGATGAAAAAAGTATTTTAGTATGAGAAAAAAAATCCTATGGCAAAGTGGTCCCGTTTTGCCCCATGTTTTCTTAATAAATATATATATATATATATAATCCAGAAATATAGAACCGAAAATAGTAACCGATTTCAGCATATTTGTTCATTTCTTTTAGATGCCAAATCATACTACTTTTTTCGCTGGGCTCACACGGTACGATAATGAATTTCAGAATTTTCACGCCGCCGTATTTTATAAATATAATTTATTTTGCAGTTTATAATTCACAATTTAATTGAAACTATTCACTCTAGTGAGAACAAAATGTATAAGAGCAATCTTGATGAATTATGACCTTCTCTCTGGATGATATTGAAAAACTTATTCCGAAGCATTTCCACCAGCGTTTGCATGGTTTCCATGAAAAACTAACTTTCGGGCGAGTTCAGAGAAGAATTTATACGAAGGTGATATTTGTAGGCCCGTAAATTGATTCAGTTTCAGACCGGAAGTATTTTTATCAAGCGGGGTGAATTTTTCTCAGCCCTCAATCTAAAAGTTTTCAATTGAAATATATTCTATGAAAAACTTTGTATATTTAGAGACTGCTTTATGCTTTAAATGTTTAATAATTAAATATTTGGAGCATAAATAATACATATATTAAGGTTGAAATAACTAATGAACAACTAAAAAGATTGTAGAAGCTTCAAACTCTTTTCTTTTCTTTTTTTCTATATGAATGAAAAAAAATTAATTATGAATGAAGGGACTTTATTTTATAAATTAAATAGTTTCAGTTCATTCTAATTCACTCGTTACTTTTGGAGTTAACTTCAAGCAGATAAGTTTCGTGTCATCAAATCTAGATTTTATAACGAAAGTTCTGAGTAGTACGAGTAAACTACATGGAAACTGATAAACTCGTCCCGTAGTGACAATATCAAATAAAATCATCATGCGGACTAAATATATGAGCTCAAGAAAATTATGACTTTTTTAATAATTGTAAAAAAAAATAATGAGCGCTTTCCTTATGATAATAGCAGAGTTAGCCTTAAAAAGCTTTGCAATTTGATCGCAAATTGTGTAATAATAAAATATAAAGCTATACTGAAACTTGAACATAAAAATCGATTGCTATTTGTATTCTGAAGAGCCTTCAGCTATAACGTGGATCACATTATAAGCAGAGCATCATTATCCTTCTATTTCTACAGACCAATATTATTAAGAAGCGAATAAAGACTACAAAAAGATTGGAGAGAGAAGAAAATCAGGATAAATATTTTTGAGTTTTAATATCGCATGCGATAAAGAATTTGCTTTTTGTTCTATAAAAATTCAGTTACCAACTCCGTAATTCTGAATATTTTTGTATTATTTTTATTTACATGATTAACTTAATAGAATATTATGCAACATGTGTGTAAAATGCGGTTTTATACATTCGATCACCACAAGTGGGTAAATCGTACGCACATGCTTCATACGATATTTTTTGACAGTGTGCGTAAAAATGCGTTTTTGCACACCCATATGAGTGCGTAAAACGTGCATATGAGTGCGTACAAACAAAATATTAA
This sequence comes from Andricus curvator, assembly GCA_932195095.1. NCBI lineage: Eukaryota > Metazoa > Arthropoda > Insecta > Hymenoptera > Cynipidae > Andricus > Andricus curvator. The sequence goes on from CAKNYM010019071.1 coordinate 33,946, forward strand.
GGGTTGTACATTTGTAATATTATTTCGAATTCTATAGGGCGACAATTGAGGGCTCGGATCAAAGAACCGGTTATAACTTTCTTGGGCCTAGTGTGTGTGTGTGTGTGGGGGGGGGGCTGAATGTTGCTTAAATTCAAGCGGTCAGAAGTGTCTTTACTATATGATCTCGGAGCGCCAAAAAGTTATCACCTATTCTTTGATCTGGGCTCTCAATTGTTCCATAATTTGTTTACCAACTCTGTGCTTATTCCCAGTATAATCGCTCAGTCGATCAAATGTATGGAGGCGCAGCGCGTAGTTGCGTTTCTTGTATTTCGAGAGGCCTAAGAGGTACGTGTGTGAATTTAAAGCGTAATATCGACGCCTCCATCCAATATGAGTCTATGTGCTGACAGCGCCGTGTATGAGACTATGCGCTATGTATAAGCATAGGGAATAGTCTCATCCAGGGCGCTGTCAGCACATAGACCCATATTGAATGGAGGCGTCGATATGATGTTTAAAAAAAATTGTTTTTCGTTATGTGTGTGAAATGTGAATGTATGGTTTTAGCGTGTGACCGATTATCATTGCTTATAGAATCTACTTGGATACCAATATGAAAATCATAACGATAATGATTGAAGGATGTCCGATCAATCCTGTATTCTTGGATGGGCCTAATATTAATTTGATGGTTGATTTAATCTGGTCCAATAGTGTAGGCAAATGAGGTTTTCATCAGATAGGAATTGGTCAAAATCTCTCGGATTTAACTGATTTTTGTTTAAATGTTGCAAATATAAAATAATAAAACCATTATCAGTTAAAAATTTTCGGTTATCGTTTATTTCAGAAATTTGCAGCTTTGTGTTTCGCTAGAGAGATTGATCAACAATCTGGGTCGGAGCAGTGTTGCGGAATGAACATGTCATTTAAAAAAATAACACGAGAATTCCAGATCAATCTAAAATATCTATACCTAACACCTATATATACCTATCTACCTTATACCTATATACCCACCTACACACTACTATTTTCCAACCGAGCAAGTCACGCCTACCCCGAAAGGGAAATGGCTTAATGGTATAATAATAATAATAATGTTAATTAAGAAATTTTTTATATAAGAAACATCGATTCTGTACGATATAATATTCAGAAATCAATACCGAAAGACTATGAATTATTGTAGTAGAATGTACACACACTGTTAAAAATTTCCGCATAAAACTTCCACTAAATGTATTGGAAGTTTAATTCCGAAATGTAGGGGAACGCTACAATACATAATGTTGTAGTTTTCAAATGCAACGGATCATGCAGCGATATAAACGCTACAATACATGTTTCGGAATTCTCGACGGTGACTTCACGATTTACGACGCTTACAATACATGTATTGCAATTTCGGCATTCCAATACTGTGTTTGCAATTTTGCCTTATTATTTTAGTATTGTAGAAGTGTTGGAGAATTCCAAACATTTTTAACAGTGCCACTTTTGTTGAGAAGGATATTCTATGCAGAAAGGGACGGGAAATAGACAGAGAACACCATTTTTTTAAAATTTTTAATTGTGGCGGTGCAACTTTACAGGGATCAGATGTTCCGTGCGCTTTGGAAGTAGTCCTACCGTCCGACGGTTCACATCCCTAAAGAAAGATCAAATAGCAGAACACGTTTTCGACACTAAAAGAAACTAACCACCTCTGAGAAAATCATGTTAGAGGAAGGAGGTTTCTCAAAAAATGCCACACCTGACACAGGAAAAACAGCTTAAGTTTTGCGTATTTTAATTATTAGTTTTTTAAACTAAAAAGTCGTTTCGAGCACTTACTTGGCTCTATAGCATAAAAACAAAATTTTATGCTATAGTATCAAAAACATAATTCTGTCTGATATTTTTTATTTGATTCGAATACAAATTCATTGGCTCACAATAAAGCATACAAAGTTTAAGAACAGTGATTAAATTAACTAAAGTTTAGAGGCTTTTAATTAAATATGTTACAGGAGGTTATTCAATAGGTATAACTTCGCAACAAAATTTGTATTTAACGAAACTTTTTGGTTTTATCTACTAAAAAAACTTATCAATTTGGAAAAAGTGATTTAAACATATTTTATATATTTTAGTTAAATATCCAAGAAACATTCAAAATAAATCGAATCAATTAAATAGAGATTTTAAAGAAGACAAGCGATCTTCTTTAAATTGTGAATTATATTAAATAACTGGAACAATGTTCAAAACATTATCTTATAAAAAAATCTTAAAAATTAATGATAAAGAAATTTTTGCACGCAAATAACTTTCATTAATCTTGAAGCACTTATGAACAATACGAGAAATGCACGTAAAAATTGGTATAATTACTTTTTATGTAAAAATTCGAATTTTTCAGTGACTCATTATATTTAAGATTCCAGTTAGTGAAAATCTATTGCGATTTTGTAAAAAGTCACTGAGCGATTAGTTTCTAACCAAAATTTGGATAAAAAGTTTATGCAAAGTTATTATTAAGTCTTTTTAGGGTGAGTCGTCATCAAGCAAATGTTTCTATAATAGAATCTGAAGTTTTTTTTATATTAGTACGTAAGATGAGATTTGATGAAAAAGTGCGAGGTTATGCCAACATATTGATGTGTACTTACAAAGTCTGGATTACTTTTAAACTTTTAAACTGCATCATCATAAAGATACTTTTATTAGATTCCTGATCTCAGCTTTATGAAAACCACATTAAAGATTTTTTTAAACAATATTGTTAAATTCCAACTGTTAACGTGTATAAAATGAACAAAATATGCACGCAGTAAAGCTATGTGAGAAACACCTCGAGAAGCACTGATAGCGGCGATTCAAATTACAGCATTAAATTTATAGAAAGGAAACAAAAAATACACTAATATTTTATTTATTATTTAAAATTAACTACCTTGCAGTCAGAAATCAATGTAATTTTTGTAAAGTTCCTCTAATTTTTTAGTCAAATAGCATAATCTAAATTTTTTGAGTAATTCCATTAGAGATATATGTTACTACAGGTAAGTTAATTCCGCCTGAGAATTAATTAATTTTTAACTAAATGAATTAGTGTCTTACTTTTTGTTTCTCAAGTTGCCATTTTTTAAAAATTAATATTCAGAAGTAAAATTAATTCTTGGTAGAAAAAGTTAGCGAAGTTTCAGAGACGGGTACTGAATTTATTTATTAAGAAATCATTAAAAAACGAATTAATTGATATTTTAGTCGTTTTCAATAATGCTCTAGTACAAGAAAGATTTGCATTTTCAGTACCCAGGATTGAAATTGCAGTAATTTTTTATACTGAGAAATCAGTGAATAAAACTGAAATTTTGGTTACTTTCTGAAATCAGAACCTCACTCTCCAAAGGACCCCGCACCAAATGTACAGAAAAAAGCCTTATGATAAAAAATTCTAAAAAAAATTTTTTCTTGTATTTTCGAACCTGCAAACTAAAAATTCGAAAGAAAAATGTCAGAAAGATGGACCGTTTTTAGACAAACACTTGTCCAAAGTTTCGATTTTTACATGTATTTTAATGGAAAAATGCTTATTTTAGCAAAATGTTTTTTTTCCTCAAAAACGCTATGATAGATTTGACTAAAACTTTTATATTTTGACGATCAGGCGTACCCAATCAAAAGATTCATACCCAAGAACTAGAAATATTAACGATTCTTTGGGTATAAAGCATGTTTTTGGAGGTGTTTTTGTACCTTAAACATCCAAGTAACATATGTAAATAATCATTTCTTAGTAACTAAAATAAATAGAGATTTTTATTCATCTTCTACGGCATGAAACGACTTTTCAATAAGTGGAGTAAGCGTACATAGCAAGAATATGTTTTGACTTAATTTTAGGGGATGTTTTACCATCCCTTAAACAATGAGTCTGAAGTTCCTAACGCATTAATCAATAACGAAAAATAATTTTATTTTTAAATGCATGAAAGCTGATATTTTATGACAGAAAATAGTTGCGTACAACCCTAAAAACTTCTTAAAGCACTTTCAACCCCTCATCAGATATAAAACTCACCCAAGCTGCCCCTAAATATTTTTAAAATTCAACAAAACCAACCTAATTCAAAAATCCGCCCAGTTTTTGCTGATAATAATTTCAATTGATGCCAAAGGGGCACGCATAAAGTCTCAACCCTTTAGAACATGTAGAACTCACCCCAGCCACCCCCGAATATTTTGAAAGTTCAATAAAATCACCCTAATTCAAAAATACGCCAGGTTTTTCTGATAATGTTTTCAGTTGATGCCAAATCTAAAATGCCAAAACTAAAATGATCATTTTCCATTAAAATACATGTAAAAATTGGAACTTTGATAAGTGCGTATCTGGAAACTGTCCTATCTTCTTACCTTTTTGAATTTATGGAATTTTTAAAATATTTAAAAATATTTAGATTTGGATGAGTTCCACATGTATTGAGGTGTTGAGACTTTTTGTGTGAACCGTTCGCATCAATTGAAAAAATTATCATCAAAATCCTGGATTATTTTGGAATTGGGCGGTTTATATTGAATTTTAAAAATATTTAGGGGTAACTGGGGTGAGTTCTATACGTGTTGAGGTTTGGAAACATTGTTTTGCCCATTTGGCATCAACTGAAAACATTTTCAGAAAAATCTTGGTGTACTTTGAAATTAGGGTGATTGTATTGAATTTTAAAAATATTTAGGGGTGACTGGGGTGAGTTCTATATGTGCTGAGGAATTGAGAAACTTTTTTCTCCCTTTGGCATCAACTGAAAACATTATCAGAAAAACCTGGCGTATTTTTGAATTAGGGTGATTTTATTGATCTTTTAAAATATTCGGGGGTGGCTGGGGTGAGTTCTACATGTGCTGAAGGGTTGAGACTTTATGTGTGCCCTTTTGGCATCAATTGAAATTATTATCAGCAAAAACTGGGCGGATTTTTGAATTAGGTTTGTTTTGTTGAATTTTAAAAATATTTAGGGGTAGCTTGGGTGAGTTTTATATCTGATGAGGGGTTGAAAGTGCTTTAAGAAGTTTTTAGGGTTGTACGCGACTATTTTCTGTCATAAAATATCAGCTTTCATGCATTTAAAAATAAAATTATTTTTCGTTATTGATTAATGCGTTAGGAACTTCAGACTCATTGTTTAAGGGATGGTAAAACATCCCCTAAAATTAAGTCAAAACATATTCTTGCTATGTACGCTTACTCCACTTATTGAAAAGTCGTTTCATGCCGTAGAAGATGAATAAAAATCTCTATTTATTTTAGTTGCTAAGAAATGATTATTTACATATGTTACTTGGATGTTTAGGGTACAAAAACACCCCCAAAAACATGCTGTATACCCAAAGAATCGTTAATATTTCTAGTTCGTGGGTATGAATCTTTTGATTCGGTACGCCTGATCGTCAAAATATAAAAGTTTTAGTCAAATCTATCATAGCGTTTTTGAGGAAAAAAAATATTTTGCTAAAATAAGCATTTTTCCATTAAAATACATGTAAAAATCGAAACTTTGGACAAGTGTTTGTCTAAAAACTGTCCATCTTTCTGACATTTTTCTTTCGAATTTTTAGTTTGCAGGTTCGAAAATACAAGAAAAAATTTTTTTTAGAATTTTTTATCATAAGGCTTTTTTCTGTACATTTGGTGCGGGGTCCTTTGAACAATTGAGAAGTAGTTTACCGAATCAAATCAGGAAGGGTTCTTACTGATTAATAAGTGCAAATAACCGTTATTTACTTGATTATGCGACTTAATTTTGACTGAATTCAAAAGAGAGTATTCTCTAAATTTGAATCAGTGAGATTTTACTGATAAAATAACTAGAAATGGGTTATTTGCTTTATTATGAATACAAAAAGCATCAAAAAGCTTTATTTATAACAAATTTTGATAAAAACGCTGGAATAAGCTGTTGACTACTACATTGAAAATGACAAACACATTTATAACTCTTAATGTAGTTGTCAAGTGTCTGCAACTGTATGATCAAATAAAAAAAAATATAAAAAAATGTTGAATACGCTAGGCATCAAAAAGTTACTTTAATATAGAAAACAAGATTTGTTTACATAATTAGTATAGTACATTACACATTATTATATATTATTAGTATAATGGTGAAATACAATAATAAAATTGATAACTCTTTAAATTTAAAAATAAAATTTCGTAATTTAAATTTGCAAAATCTCTCACCCCTTCCATTTTCAGATATGATCATTAGATTGGTAATACTGTCAAATACGCTGATTGATTTTATTTTTATTAAATATTTTCAAGTGCAAAATTTTATTCTGAAATTTTAAGAATTATAAATTTTATTATTATGTTTCACTACTATACTAGTAATATAGAATAATGTAGAATATACTGTATTAATAATGGAGGAAACCTCGTTTTCTATACTAACAATAAATATATTATGCGCTCGGACATATCAAACTAGGCATACTGCTCTTATCAGATCACTTGATTGCATTACAAAAATATGTCCGTGACTGATGATATATACCGAGACAGCCATAATTAATTTCAAGATTTCACTCATTTTGTTTTATTAATTTTCAGCAGCATGCCGTTTCAGAAAACTATACTTTTTGAAACTTTAGGCCGAAAGTTTAAATGAAAATTTTCAAAGTAATTGAAACTTATGAAATTTTAGCATTTGGCAACATAGCCTAACTTGTAGATAACATTGGCGGCAAATTAAAAATTTTTGTTAGGATTAATAATAATTCAATTGAAACCCCCTTTTATACGTTTTTTTTACAAGAACTATTTATTATTTTATTGTTATTTTCTAATTTCCCTTGCTCTAAAGTGCCAAATTTACTGGAAAACTTGAATTTCTAAAACTTTCATAAGTTTCCTTGATTAAAATTGTCGTGTTTTAAAACTTTCAAAGTTTAAGTTTTCGATTGAAACTTTCAAAGGCACATTGCTATGCCTTTTTAAATTTCTTCTTCAAGTTTCTTTTCTCACTGTCTCCATCATTTACTGGCCCCTCATGTACTTTACTTTTTCGAAATTTTTTTTTATACTAATACTGGAAATGAGGCATGACTGTATTTTCACTTTTCACATAATAAAAAGAAAGGTCACTGAAAATGGGATATGGCTGTATTTTTACTTTTCACATAATTAAAAGGAAGGTTACTGGAAAAAGTGTAAGGTTGTGTTCCTACTCAGGCCTATTTTTTCAGATATAGCCTCTTCAAGAAAACACGCTACCCATGATCCATAGAATGCCTCTTTTTGCATTTTCAAAAATATCTCTTTCCATAACCTTCCTACGACACTTTTCGGAAACATAATACAATTTATGCCTAAGTTAATTCTTTATTGATTCTGTAAATTTGTAATGTAAAGCAGTGAATAATTCACCGAGGTATCAAATGCAGGTAGACAAATCTGTGATTCTGGCTACCATTACCTGCATTAAAAAAATTAATATCAATATATTAATTCTATCAAAAGTTACAGTGGAACTTGGAGAACAACAAAAAGATATAATAATTTACAAACACATACGTTTTCTTTTTGCTGCGCGTATTCGAATAAAAAAGTTTGTGGTTTCTCTGTGAGGCAAAAAGCTTTTCGATCATTTTTATTATTTTTTAATGAAATTTGATGAAAAATTGGAATATTACACTCCTGTTATTAAAATTATCGAGTTAATATCTTTCGTACGATGTTCACACTTCGTTTATAAAACCCGAGTATGTTTTGCCATTGTAAGCAAATCGGGGAAAACTCGCTGAATGGATCCGGATAAGGTTGGGACTTGGGTCACGTCCAGCACGTTTCAGTACAAAGAGTACATGGTTACATAGCTGCTTGTTCCCACGTACAGAGCATTCTGAAGAAAATCGCGTTACTGTCGAAACGCTTGAAAACTCCTCGTCCCTTTTCTAAAGGAATTGCGGTACAGAGAGCTTGAAGTAATAACATTGCATATATTGCCAGAGGGGGGAGGGGGGCAGGTTTTGTGACGACTCGTGACGTAAAGGAGGGGGAGATTTTAATGCAGAATATGACACACATGGAAAATATAAATGCGAATAAAAATTTTTTTAAATGCTTGAAAAAATGCAAATTATTGATTTTATTTTACAAGTTAAGCATCTAAAAACAGACTTCACACTGTTTCCGCTATTAGGTTATTTCACAATCACTACCTGTTCAGAAAATATTAAATTATCGTCTGCTATTGCGAATACTGGGTATTCCAAATGCATAGCTGTGTTTATAAAAATCGTTATTCAAGAATTTTAAAAATGAAGTATGAAAGAATATCAGTTATTGAATTTATTCTCGGAAAAAAGAAAAATTTTTATTATAGTTATGCGCTATTTTGAAGTAATGAAAGAGTAAATTATCTTTAAAAAATCAACGATAAGCTATTTGGTTGAGCTTATCTAGAAATGAAAAAGGTAAACAAAAGTGATATCTGTAAAATAAAGAAGTGTAGTGCTGTGTTGCAATTAAAGAATGATTAAAAAATGTTAAGTAGATACTATTGAAACTGAAAGCGTGATTTGAAGCTATGGTACGTGGAAAAAAATTAGATTTTCTACACTGCGATATTATTATTGTTATAAAAACGCAAATTCTGGTCTTAAATCTGCAAATTAAATGCAATTTAAATTGTTATGATCTTTACAATTATTTGTTATAACGAGAAAGTGAAAAAATACTGGACTTACATTTTTGGGCTTTTTTTTTATTTGTTAACTTTTTCAAGTTCTAAGTAACCTCTACCAAAGAGATTTTCAAGCGATTTTTTAGAATAATTTACTTCGTCATTACTTCAAAACAGTACGTAACTAAATAAAGGATCTTTCCTATTTCCGATAATTAATTCAATAACCAATATTCTATCATACTTTGTTTTAAAAATTCATTAATGATGATTTTTATAATGACAGTAATGCATTTTGCATACCCAGTATTCACGATGGCAGACGAAAAGTTAACCTTTTCTGAACATACAGTGATTGTAAAATAACCGAATTCCATTCTTTTCTCCTATTTTAAAGAATTACTCTTTTTTACCCTGTTTTCAAGAAACTTACCTTTTTTCGCTTAATTCTGAAGTTAATTTCTAAAAATAAATTGAATCATGCTTTTTATGTTTTCATTCCCAGCATTCCATATTTCTTATAATTATTAGATACATGTGGCATTCTACTATTAGCTTGAAGATTAAACAATTTGTTGAAAAATCGTTTTTTTTTTAGTTGAAAATTTATTTTCTTAACTGAAAATTGAACTAATCAAATCTTGGATGGAAATTAATCGTTGTAGTTCAATATTCAACCATTAAATTTTTCACTGACAATTCATTTTTTTTTTAAATTCCATTAATTCGATGAAAGGTGAGCTATTTGATTAAAAAATAACTATATTGGTTTGGGATTTAACTATTCTGTTGAAAATACAGTTTTTTAACTATTCCATTTTTGGTCGAAAATTTTTCGTTGTTAGTTAAAAATTCAATTATTAAATTTGAATGGAGAATTCAACTTGGTTGAATTACGAAAAAGTTTTTCGGTTAATGCAAGTGCTTACAATTTTAGTTACTGACATTTTAAAACATGTAGAGAAAGATTAAAAAATATACAGAGAAATACTGGACTTTTTTTGAACCGGATATTGACCCACAATTGAGATGCAGCAATTTTGAGCCAAAAATGACCTGAATTACATTTTTATTTCTTAAACAAATAAAAAAATTACATGAAGTTGCCTCGGTAACGGCTTGAAGTAGTGAGATCTAAAAAACTAAGCCGCAGCAAAACTTAGTTCATCTTTTTTCTGTGCATGTGCTGATTTTTCCTTCAAAATAACTTGTCCTTAGAGACATGTGATGATTAATCCTTCTGTCAGTTTTCTTTCTATGTAAAAGAAATTCTCAGGAGGATAACAGAAAATCGATTAGAGAAAAGCCAGTGGCTTTTCATTCCTTCTTTTTGGTGGGAAGTTGTTCAACTCCAAAGTCTGTTTCAAAGTTTTATTGCGACGCAAAATAAGTACTAGGGAATAAATTTAAAGGATATATGTAATTTAAGTTTAAAGTTTTTAAAGTCTGATCTGTATAAGTAAAGAAGATAACTTTTTTGTGTTTTTACCCTTTGGTTATTGTTGTTTTTATATTACATTCTCATTCTAATGAGAAGGTATTGGTTTTATGTAAAATTTGACATAGTCGGTTTTCATCAAATGTCCACGTTTTGAGACCTCCTGAGTCAGAAAAAACGATTTTTACGAAGGTGTCTGTCTGTCTGTAGTCTGTCTGTCTGTCTGTCTGTAGCCACGATAACTTTCGAAAAAATGATCAGATTTGATTGAGCTTTGGCACACTTTTTTATGGCCGAAAAATAGAGAACGAGTTCGTTAACCAGCTATTTTGGATGAAAATCCAAAAAGTGAGCA
>CAKNYM010019073.1:0-29023 GCA_932195095.1 Andricus curvator
GCGTGACACTACCCGATTCGGGTAGTGTTTCTAGGTTGATAACTTGTAGTAAATAACTACAAGTGTGGGCTCACCACACCCACGGCCGCCAACAGCAACGCAGTAGTATCAGACGGTCACCCATCCAAGTACTAACCGCGCCCAACACTGCTTAACTTCAGTGATCTAACGGGAACTGGTGTTTCCAGCGTGGTATGGCCGTTGGTTTAATAGCACAAAATATTTTATTAATATTCTGGTTGATCAAGATAAAAGTGGCCCAGGGGCAATATTAGGACAGTTTTGCCAGTGCAAAAACGGTAAAAGGGCTGTTGGGTGCTGCGTACATATACTGACAGTCCTTTGGTTCTTATGATGGGGTAGGTTTCAGTCCGAAATCAAAGAACTGCCAAATTCTTGAATAATATCTTTGCGGTATTTGAAGAATCGCACGAAGACGATAATACGTGAACACCTGAATTGATAGAAAACAGTTTTGAGCCTAAATTACCGGAAAAAATCGATATTCTCGTTTGAAGTTGCGGTTTTGAGTCTATACAGGTGCGAGACTTCATCAGCTTATATCGTCTAAAGGACCGACCGGGCAGGTTCGGTCCCATAGACTTTTTTCAATACTTGGTGAGTACTTTTCATCAGTACAAGTTTCATCCTGCGAGGCCAGGGGGCCACGACCCATAAGGATTTGGGCATCCTCCTTTTGTTTATTCCTAATAGCGTCAGGCTCAACCATTGAAAAGTGCATACAATTTATTATAATGGAAATAGTTTTTCAATCAAAATTGTATGTTAACATGCAATACATGTAAAAATTTTTGAGGAATGAGATGAATATTTTTTTATGTTATATTCACGCATAACATTTTTTCAGGTATGGACAAGATGATGAAGACAGACAATGGGATAGTGGAGGGAAATGGCTCTCAGGATCCAACACATATTACGAAAATAAGAGAAATAGAAAAACGCTTCCACAGAGGCCTGCTTCTAGTATTGGTATTCACAGGCCTGATTACAGACCCACTGTTACCAGACAGCGTAGCTACGAGTCCGAAGAACTCGATTATAGGTACTAATACTTCAAAATAGCAAACAATTATTTCATTATTTGTACATTTAAGAAATCATATAACTAAGATCCAGAACAAAATTTACAAGCCTGCAAACTTCTGTGTCGATTAAGTGTAAATGTTTCAAATAATCAGTGTAAAAAAGAAGAATTTAAAACTATAAATCTTCAAAATTAAAAAATTTCAAACTTTAAGTGGAAATAATGTCACGAATGTAGGCGTTCAAAGCTTCGTAATTCAAAATTGAAAGCCTTTAAAATAAATATAAAAGAGTTGCAAAATGAAATGTTAAAAATTCAATAGTTTACTTTTAGAAGGGCCGTGTCCGATTTGAAGAAATAAAACGTATATACTTATAAAACGCTCTGAATTGTTTTTACACATTTTAATCAGTAGAATGGTCTTTCACAACATTTTAGAAGGTTGAGCACGAACAGAAATCAAAACTTGACGAACGTCAGTGAATGTCGGTAACAGGAATCTATATTCTCACTCAAACCAGAATTTTAATACCTTCCATTTTGCATACTAAAGAACATACGGAACAAAAGAATCTAATAAATAATCTTTCTCATTCCAGCAGCCAAAGTGCCCGCCACAGGAAAATGTTACAGCGTTCCTTTTCACGACAGGAAGGAACTGGTAAAAAACTACCTCCAACCCCTTCAAAGCCGAGTAGCGTAATTCTCGGTCGCAAACCTGCCTCTCTTCCCGCGACCCCCGGAAGACAACTGCCACGAACGAGAACTCCTTCAGAGGAAAGTTACTATAAGCCCGAGTACAATGAGGATTACAATCACGCCTACCGAAGTGAAGACAACCTTCAACAGGACACCTTCACTGAGAGCGTTTATCCCGAACAGATCTACAATCAATCGCATATCACTAGATCAGTGCCAGATAATCAGTATGTACCTGATCATTTCGTACCTCAGATGACGGATCAGTATGACCAAAGCTACGTGGATCCTCCGACGAAGGACCTCTACATCCAAGGACAACCATACGCACAGAACTCGTACAAGGATGCTTATCAGCCCTTCCTAGACACGAATACACAAATTTATCAGGAGCCTTATCAAGAGACAACATATCCAAAAATTAGTGCAGCTAACGATCAGTTCGAAAAAACACAAGATATTGTCACTGATAACTACCAGTCCATGAACTATGACCAAGGCAATATTGAACAATTATCAACTCAAGATCATCTAGCTAGTCAAAATCTAAAATCGCAATCACAGCTAACTTCGCAATTGCATCTAAATCAATCACATCTAACTCAACCTTATCTGTCAACTCAACCACTAGTAACAACCCAGTATCAACAAGATTGTAAACTAGAATCTTTTACAGATATATATACAGATTACACCATCCCCGTTTCGACAAGTGTCTACGATCAGAATAACGTCTTAAATTATGATCCTTATAAACAAAATGTATACGATAATAAATACGATGTTGTCACCTCCGACCACTACCAGGAGAACTATCCGGAAGCCTACGACCAAACTGTTGTTGCGGCTCCCGAAGAAGTTTACAGTGATTCTTATGGTACTCAGGAGACTTATCAAGAGTCCTATGATAAAACGGATTATCAAGACTACATTCCTTACAGCAAAGAAGAAGAAACGACTGACTATAAGAATGATTATCAGAGTCAGTATCAAGATCAAGACCAGTACCAAAATCAGGATCAGTACCAAAACAAGGATCAGTACCAAATTCAAGATCAGTACCAAAGTCAGGATCATTATCAAGATCAAGATCAGCATCCGTACCAGGGACTGTATGATGAGTCCTATCAAGATTCATACCAGGGGTCGTTTGAGGAATACAACAAAGATTTAGCCAGCAGCGAGAGGAGGAAGAGCGAAGTGCCTGAATTGTCTGTCACTACGCCCAGAGGTCAGACAAAAACTAATGGTTATCCTTCCAATGAGTCTGAGTATTTCTACCCCTGTCAAGAAAAGCCGGAAATTTCTTTAACCGGAGCAGCCAGACGGAAGAAACTTGGAAAACGTGATACTAGCCCATTGTTCCAACAGAATACTGATTCTTTAGAATCGAGGGATGATGAGCTTAAAGATTCTTTCGAAACTGCTGTCAGTTCTGTAAGTAGTAGTCAACCGAGGAAAACTTATTCTGAGTACTCAACTGCTGGTGAATCAAGTCCTGCTCCAGCTACTTTAATCGAATCTCCACCAGGCTGCACTCAAGTTTCGAACATGATGAACCATGTTACTAATCATATTAGCACCGTTACTACCTCAGCATCGGTTCATCCTTCTATAAGCACAAACGGAAAACGTCTTTCTAGAACTGATTCGTATCAAGAGGATATAATCGAGGATGAGTATCCTGAAATTATTCAGAATGATCCTCAGAGGAAGGATTCGCAGATGTCTCATAAGAGTCAGATGTCACATCAAAGCCAAATTAGCCAGCATTCATCTCAACAGTCTCAGAAGCCGAAACTTACGAGGGGAGAGTCATATGTTTCTGATAATTACTCTGAGGATGGGTATACTGATAGAAGGGATTCTTATTCACAACAAAGGAAGGAATCATATTCTTCGACTACCCAAGAAGGTTTTAAACCCCCTCTTCAAAGGACTGATTCTTACCAAAGCAGAGAACTTGGTGGTGGTAGAGTCGGTGGTTATGGGCAGAATTTCACGACTCCTCAACCAATATCGAGGGCTGAGAGCTACAAAAGAGGATATTTTAAGGATCAAGACTCAATAGATAAGCCTGAAATCTCGCTGAGCAATGCTGTTAATGGAGACTATAAAATGAGGGATGAGACTCTTGAAAGGTGCGTTTTTTAGTTAAATTTTAGTGCTATTTCTAATTGTTGAAAATATCTGACAAGTCATCGCTCTTAAGAAGAAAAATAACACTGGTCGGCAAAATGTAATCTACGTATATGTTTATGTAGTGTGACGTTCCGCTTCTTTAGTAGTTTTTCGTGCTAAATTCAAATTCGACTCTATTTTTTGCCTACACGTCAAGTTTTTGAGATTTTCAGTCAAATTTTTTTTGAAAGATCACAAATCGCATGTTATAACATTTTTTATTCTCAGCTAAATATTACTACTTAACTAATCAAATTGAGGTCATTTTCTTTGTTTTTTAAGATCACGGACTGTCACGTGAACAATTCTTTTTAACGAACTTACTTATAAACTAATACCTTATGTATAAACTTTCAGAGCTATTTACATTCTGTTGAATTCACTTAAATACTCATTTGAAGAAATTCCAGTGAGATCAACAAAAACTGTCAAATTGTCAACTTTACAGAAGAAGGTGCTTTTCTCCTTCATGAATCTCGTGAATTATCATTGCTGGAACTTAAAACCTTTTTTCGATTTTTTCTAAATTAAAAAACGAAGAAAATTACCTCTATTTGATTAATAATATATTGACGCACACTAGCCTCAGTTGTATGTACCTTGTTAGTCAATACATTTTTCAAGATAAAAATGTAAAATCGGATATGATTTTGAGGTCCGTTTTGTCTCTTATTTTCTAAATGACTTGAAAATGCATGTGTTGAATTTGTAGCATGTATACAATTAGCCTCTTTTATATTATCATCATCGTAAATAATTTAATGGAAATTTTCAAACCCTTTTTTCAAGGAAAATAATCATTTTTCTTACTTTTTTCACATTTTTTTCATAATAAGAAATTCACTTATTGTATTCACTAAGTGGCACACTTTATATCACATTCTTGTAAAAAATGTGAAACAAGTAAGATAAAATTATTATTTTCCATAAAAATGAGTTACATTTTGTAATTAACTGATGTACTATGATGGTAATGTAAAAAGGGATAATTATACATGTTACAGAAATGTGATACATGCAATTTCGCGATATGTTATCTTTAGAAAAAATGTTGACTGAAAAAATCTGAAATTTTTGGTTCGGTTATTCGGAGGAAAGCTTTCTGTCGGATTTTTCTGATAAAAAAAACTATTTTCCTCTTTAACAATTCGTGATTTAAGAATATACGAATATTCCCTGAATTTTAACAGTTTATGTGGTGAAAAAAAGTTCAAAAAAATATCATGTTCTTTTTGAAATTTTATAAGCATCTTGAACCTTCAAATATTCTTTTACCATAAATAGGTATGAGCGAGGAGAAGAAGCCTTGTCAAGAGCTACTCGGGAAAACTCGTTGGTGGAACCTTACAAAGGAACTCCACCTTCAGGTAGTCCAAGAGGTAAGGGTATTTCCTTGAATTATTATGAAGGTAAGAACATTTGAATTAGTTGCAAAAATATTTTATAACGAATTATGAAAATTAATGTTTTTTTTTTGTCTTTGTAGGTAGTATAACCAAACAAGCCTCTTTGGATGAGAGTGTCCAAATGGACACTCCTCCAAGGAGTCCTCCTGAACCTCTGCCCGATGAAAAACTCCTGGAAATGGTGGGGCCAGCTCCAATTCCTACACAACTTAAAGAAAGACCTGAAATGTCTGCGAAACAAAGGTGGATCTGGGCCTACAATAAAATCATCCAGCAGCTAAACGTGAGCACTTTCTCAATTAATTTATGTAGGCAAATAATAAATCGAACCGGTCTCAAACTTTTTTTTGACAGGGAAAAAGTTGATGTTGTTACCCGTTAATTTTGACATAGGTCCCTGAAAATGTTTCCATAAGCAATTTATATACAAAATTTTCTATGCTCAAAATTGGGTGTAATTTGTAACCAGCTATAAATAGAATTATCTCACCTAATTTAGGAACATACGATACTAATCGATATAGAGCCACTCGTATAAATTAAAATAAATTCAGTCAAATGGGAGCTGGAAGTCAAGAAACTATGCGACCTTCTCAAAAATGTGGTAGCCGATGAAAACGACCCGCATTTTTTCAGACCTTCGTAGATAACATTGTGGATAATGACCTTCACAATCCAGTGATACTAATTATATTCTATTTACTCACAGACAGAAAGAGAATCTAAGGTGACAATATGTACATTTTTATAAAATTGGGTCAGAGTGTCAAATACAGATCGTTGACTCTGACTCTTAGTTTTATTTTCAATGTAGGCTCTTAACAAAATAGAATTTCTTCTCATTATTAACATCTATTAAATATTTCTCAGGACAATTATATCAAATATAAGATTCAAAAATCATCTTTATTAGAATACTTACTGCGTGATTCTCATTATGAAATACTTTCTCGGTTAATCAGCTATGAAATATTTTAATTTAGGTCGGTATGCTGACAATGTATGAAACTGTAATGCTGTTAAAACGAATTTTCGTGAAGTAAAATATTTCTCAAATAATAAAACGCGAATACTATTTGAAGCATTAATTAAGGTGTAGAGAGAAATGATTGAATATCAATATACAGACGATGAATTTTAGTGCAAAATTATGATAATATTTAATGATGTAGAACTGGATATTTTGGAAAAAGCTGACCCCTTGAATTAACCTACATTGAGAAGTACGATCGGATTTAATCAAATTTTGTATTATTGTTAGTCGAAATGAAATATTTATATGAAATTTTATGTTAAAGTAAAATCTATTTCTAGAAGATTATAAAACATAGGAAATGATATTTGGAAAAGATGACTATAATACAGGTGAAATTATTTACCAATTTGAAATTTCTGAAAGCTGGACTAAATTTCTGTCCAGGATTCGTCACCTTGAACAAAGAAATGTTGATTAGAATCGTGACTGTAGTCTAATGTCGCCTTACATGAAACATCCATTAACGTAGGTGTGCCGTTCCAGTAGATATTCAATCATACTCCTAAGTACGCACCTGGTACTCCAGCCAGTCAGGTTGATTTCTGAGAGAAAAGGGAAATTCGAGACCGAATTCAATTTATGTGAATTTGAAGAAAAGGTCTTAATTAGTTACAGAATTCAAACTATGAAAGATTAAAAATTGAACATGTATAATGAAGTTTTATAAATTAAAAACTTCAACATTTAACAATTTCAAATTGGCCATTTTCGAAATTAACTAATGTGTTTTTAATTATTAAGAGTGCAGACATTCCTGAAAATACGTCCACGTGCAGTTTAGCGATAGCCGAACATTAAATAATATAATAGTTTTATAACTTTCTAATCATACTTTTCTAAAACTAACTACAAACAAATTATAAAATATAAGGCAGATTTTCTAACTTATATAATTTGTCAAAATTATTAATTATAAATTGAAGTAATGAAACTTAAAAAAACCTTTCTTACGTCTCAATAATTGAGTCATAACCGCTAAAGACCTGATTATTGGTGTTTCGTTTCTACATTTATATTATTTATACCTACTTTTTCCATAGAATAATCTGCAAAGGTAATTTTTTAGATCTTGTATACAAATTTGACTCTATGATTCGGATGTTTTTATTGCTAATTAATTTAAAAAAGATTGAGTAATAAATTACAGAAGTTATTCAGATTATCTTCCTTATTTGACAAGGGTCCAGAAGAAAAGCACATTCCCAAAAGCCAGTTGATAGTTTCATACAACATTCTATATTACAAAATTTAAACAACACAATATTCGTATATTTTAAGATTAGAATCTTGCTGGTGCTTATACATCCGATCACAAAGGCCCCCTTCCCTTTTCTAGCCTTCCTTCCCCCTTGCCAGGTCCAGGGTTGCCAGGTGACCGAACACTGAAATCGCCATTTTTATGGTTGGAAATCGCCAAATCATCGCCAACCTTAGAAATTCAAATATCGCCAGAAAAGAGCCAATTTAAAAATATAGTTGCCAACTTGTAATTTTCACTAATCGACACAAAATATCCAGCTCAAACACAAAATCGCCAGATTTTTCACTATAATCGACGCAAAATAGCCAGATTTTTCAGTAATCGCCAAAAAATAGCCAGCTCAAATTCAAAATCGCCAGAATAGGCGCCAGTCGCCAAACCTGAAAATTGGTCGCCATCTGTCAAAAAAAATCGCCAATTTGGCGACAAATCGCCAATACTGGCAACCCTGGCCAGGTCCGTACTTTTAGACTTGTCTGTGTTATAAACGTACGGCCTGTCCGGACGTTTAGACTTGGCCTAAAGCTTTTATACAAAAGGTTGAAATTAATAAAATTAGAAAATCTTCCAATTCTTTGTACTCACAAAACAAAAAAGGATATAAATTACTGAGCGCATTTTTCATAAAAACTTCTCTTAACATTTTTCGGAAACTTATTACGACTATCTTTTCGTAATCTCATATTGCACCATATACGTCAGATCAGAAGAAAAGGTAAAAAGCATTTCAGGTAAAAATTCTAGGGGTAATCTCCGCATGCAAAAAAATGAAGATCGGTAAGGCTAAAATGAAAAAGTAGTGATCATTCATTGTACCTTTGCCTATCTTCATTTTTTTGCATGCCGAGATTACCCCGAGCATTTTTACCTGATTCACTGTTTTCCCTTTGCTTTTTCTGTGAGTTGAGTTGCGTCATAAAATTACATCAAAGCAGTAAAATAAAAGTTCAATAATTTATCTTATAGTGTTGACTCGTGACCTGCTAATGTTAGATTTGTCCATTTTCCATGCTGGGTTGCCCCCATCTATGTGGTGCCTAGGCATACCGAAAATATTTGGTCTACGCTCCCTGAATTTCCGTGAACCTAGCCGCCCTTTCCAGTCTGGGCTCACCGTAAATATTTATGCTACGCTAAACGAATTTTATTGAACCTAGACACGGCCTATAATTTATGAATAAATACGTGGTATTGCCCAAAGGCAGGGTTGTAAATTTACATCTAAAAAAATATTTTTATTAATAAAAATATTTTTTTAGCTGCTTATTATAATTTGCATAATTTCATCAGAAAGTATGTACTGGAAAAATTAATAATGTATGTTGTAATTCAGCCATATTCTTTTCTTTATTTACAAAATTGTATAAAAATATAATTATAACAAAGATTTAAAATTTTCTAAATTATTCACAAAATATTATTGAAATCATTTAATAGTGTACAAAATTACAAAAAATACAATGTGTGATGTTGTGAAAACGAAAATTGTGTGTAAAAAAATTAAATGCGTACTATTGTGGCAAAAAATATTATGATAATGTGTTTTGTCACAACTAAATAACAGAGAAGTTGCATTAAATTTTGTATTACATTATTTAAAAGTTTATCATCTAAACATTTGATAAAAGCGCTTATATTTTTATTTTAAGTACTTGCAGCTTACTTTAGTTGGTGGAAAATGCCAATTTGGAATACTAATTTTTTTTGAATGAGTGACCATAATGATGAGGTTGCTTATTCGGAGCAAAAAAAGTGAAGCATGCGCAGAAAATTTATTATATTTTTGAAATCAGTGAATTTCAATCGTCATATTACATGTTAATTTGATTCTAACTTTTTATTTTCTGACTTTATGAATAAACATTTCCACTAATTTTTTTATTTAAAAATTTCCACTCATAGGAAGCTTGCAAGCTTCCGAATGACATGAAAAATTATTTAAGATTTCCATAGTGGATGAAGATTTAACGAATTCGCTTAGAAATAACTTTCTTCTATCATGTAAATTTAAATATTTGATATTTTAAATTCAATAAATGTTGAAAATAATTATCGATATAAACAAACATTGAATGTGAGACATGATTTTTTAAAAAATACTGAATAACCAATCACTGGCCAGGAATGTCCGTATGACTGAAGATGAAATAATTATTTTCCGTATTCATTAAACATTCAAATTCTCTGTTTGAAACTTTCAATGCCCAGAGTTTTTTCAGTAGAGAGAAATATCGACTTTTTAAGTTCGTATTTGTCTGGATCCAATTATGTAAAATAAGCTAATATAATTAATTGATATTTTTAATGTTTTTTAACTTCATAATGTTTTTACATACTCATTCCAATGAAAAGGTATTAGTTGTATGCAAAATTTAAAATCGTCGGTTTCATCAAATCTTCACGTTTTGAGACCTCGTATGTCAGGACAAATTATTTTTACGATGGTCTGTGGTAGCCTGTATGCACGATAACTTTCGAAAGACTGATCAAATTGGGAATGAGCTTTGACAAACTCTTTCAAGGACTCAAAAAAAAGGATGAGTTCGTTAACCAGCCATTTTATACCAATAGTTCTGGTTTTATTCATCAAAAATGCTTTTGAAGACATAAAAAATTCAACTTTCCGGTCAAGCTATGAAAATTTGTACACGGATGCGTATACTATATACAATATATGTATATAATATTTATATAATATTTTCCGTAAATTATCATAAGTTTCCACAAACTTCATAAATTTCCATAAATTTCATATAGTTCAACAAATCTAATAAATTTCCACAATATTGATAAATTTCCGTAAATTTTAGAAATTATTGTAATTCATGAAAATTTCTATACATTTTTACAGAAATAATGTTGGTCAAACCCCTACCCCTTTTCAACGTCTTGTGGGGGGAGGGCGGGAAGGCACCCCTGTGATTGATTACAGAAATAATGTTGGTCAAACCCCTACCCCTTTCCAACGTCTCGTGGGGGGCAGGAAGGCAGCCCCCTGTGACTGGTCACATAAATAGTGTTAGTCAAACCACTACTCCTTTCCATAGGAAAGTGTATTGTGAATTCAAGGGTGCCCCGTAGAATTGATACGGCGGAAGCTACGCCCCTGTGTGAATTTTTCACCATACAGATGAAACATACATAACCTCCACCTGTCATCAAGATCTCATCTCTTTAATTTTCTATTATCTGACATATTTTTCAAAACATCAATTTTTTAACTCGTTGCAATTAATCTAGAATTTTTTGGAATTCATAATAAATCGTTTGGAATTCATAATAAATTCTTTAGAATTCAATTTAGTACACGATCAAATATGCCGGAAGAGAAAATTAAAATCCGGCATATTTTGCCGAAACAGGATACTCGACCTATATATAATACAGATGCAATAAATAATTGGGGTTATATAATTCATTAAAAAATTATATAAATACATATAAAAAAATAAGCGTGAATCGTGAGTGTTGTAATGAGAATTTGTTCTTTGAGGCCGATAGAATCTTAAGTAAATTAGTTTTCTTTTTAGTTTAAACTGAAAAAATGTCACAATATATTCAAAAGTAGAGGTTTCGACAGATTTGCAATATTTGCAAGTAGGCTTCTGTACATCATTATATGCTTAGATACCTCCCATATTTTAAAAATGTTTTGCATAGCAAGAATTACATCTTTTAACTTATAAGGGGGTCATATAATTTAACATTTTACTTCTCATTTTTCACATGTCATTATTTCAAAATTCACGTCCTAATTAAAATGTTTATTCATATGTATGGTCTTGATAAACTATTTATTTGTGCCCGATTCTTCATATATTTTTAAGAAAAGACTCAGAAATCTGAAGTGGAAAAAAACCTTAATCCTGTAGATTTTTAAATTGTTTAAAATATGCAAATCTCCGCTAATACTTAAATATAAAGAAAATGCAATAGTATAACAATATTTAATTTAAAGTTAGGTATAAGGCATATAAAATATTTTCAATAGTATATTTATTTGTTTAAAATGATAAAATTTATATTTCAATCCTACTTCGAGCAATACCGCCAAAATCATTCGCTCTTCATCTAATTTCTCCGTATGGCAAGTTCATAGAATATCAATAAACATCTTAACTTCACGATACTTCGCGGGTGACATTGTCTAATTGCAAGTCAGCTGCAGCATATTACGTGAATTTGGAAATAATGACATGTGAAAAATGAAATGTGAAATTATACATTGGTTAACTTAATTATTGAAAATCGAAAATAGTCTTTTGATGATATTCTTCCACTTCCTCCGCAAAATAAATAGAACTTACATTTCGGTGCAAAGGCCTCAAGGATAGTCTAGATATAGGCCAGACTAGTTAAATGATTGCGCTACAATCGGAAGCCCGTATGTCTGACGACCTACGACTCGCATTACCTTCACTGCAAGGACTCTCCTCCCGCACTCTCATCGTCTATCAAGCCTGCTTGATACGAAGTCTCCTCTTATTTTTCAGTCACTAATTAGCTCTCGGCGTGAATCAATCGCGAACTTTAAATTGACATCAGAACTCCATCATTCTCAATAAAACTCGCCTTTTACCCAAGTTTCGAAATATACAAGTATCGACACTCCAGAATTTCCCATTAGTCAAAATCAATCCTGATCGTTATTCGATCTTACACAAAAACTTCGTTACTGATCGACTCGCCTTCTATTGCATAAAGAGGCCCCAAAGGGAAGAAACTTAGCGCCTCGTTGGTTCGAGAGTGAGAGACTTTCTCCACGTTCTCGTGGGCGATCTTCATGGGGGGTGGTGTTAACTTAAGTGAAAAAACCTGCAAGAGGTCTATTTCGAAGAACCACCATCTTGTGTGGTCCGCACAAGGTAGACCACTCGGAAGCACATTGCACGTCGAATGAACGTCCAAAGTGGATCAGTGTAATCACCAACTCTCTCAAAATTTCCCAAGTTCGTTAATCAGTGCAGATTTTAATTTCTGATTGTTTTTTAAAGAGATGCGTTCTTCTTTAATTTGTTGCCGCTGAAAACATTCTTAGAAAGTCCGACGATTTATTAGGATGATATTTGAACACTTATGCAATTAACCAGTAATTAAGTGTATTAAACCTGCGAGGACTGGAATCCAAATCAGTGCGTAACCGGATCTTGGCATCTAGAGGGCAAGGCTGACTTTCGCATTGGACTGTCTCTGTGGCTCTTGTTTTACAATAAAAGTATTCAAATATACCACAACATCTCAAGAGTTTTTAGTGAAAAGAAAAGACAATATTGCGTCATATAGTTGTTTCTAAAGAATAGAACTAACTTTTGACTGAGACTGTTCGGCACCAACTTCCTTAATCTTAAGTTTTAAGTCAATCTTATAGAATAAAATGTATCAAAACTACTTAAGAATTTTTCAAGCAGTAGAAAAGAAATCTATCTAGAATACAGGACTAGCTATGTGCCTAATTTTTGAATCTGAAAGACTAAAATCAACTCTTCCAGAATTTGTATTAAAAAACCATTTTCAAAATTCAAACCATGAATTTAAAGACTAAACAATTTGCCGGAGGCGCAAAATACGGTATATAAATATACGATACTGGCCTTCGAATGTGAGTTCATACTCGATAAGCAGTGACCGGAAAAGGTAGGCCCGGATGTTGTCTATCGGCAAGATAATTCAAGGCATAGTCAAAGTATATTGCAGTAGCGAGTCAACAAGTCGAGAGAAGACTTGACCTTAAAGTGGACGTTGGAAATCTGTCCGAGCTTCAGCTTTTTACTTTTGAAAAGAAGTAATAAAATTGGAAAAGATAGAGTGGAGTTTTGTGGAAAAAATAACTTCTGTCCATTGTGTAACTTGTTGATAAGTAACAATGGAGAACAAAGCGAGGTCGACCGAATGGGCTCTGCTGTTTCCCTTGAAGGCCGGACTTTTCGCGATGAAGACGTCCATATCTTCGAGAAGTGTTAGTCGAGAAAAGGAAAAAATCTCGAGAGAAAGATTCGTTCAGCCCAGAGTTAGAATTCGAAGAGGATCTTCACTATCGGATTTGGACAAGCTTATCCAGACGAATTCGACTCTTCCCGATGTTGTGAGATCTACAGAAAAGGGATCAGAGTCTCTTCCTCATTCCCCGGCTTTGTCGAGAACAAATTTACAATTGGGAAGCCCCCAAGTTAGAGGAAGTATTGGAGATTTGATGAATCTGAAAAAATATGGTGGATCAACTTGGAGTGTTAGGAGTGAAACTTTAATTACCAAGGTTGTGCCGCTTAGTACTGTGACTCCTAAACAATGTTCGCCGGTAGAAAAGGCTGATGAAGATGTGGTAGACGATTTTGTCGAGTACCAACGAGGCAGGGGACAATTGACGTGTGCCCAGAGGACTGTGAGATTAAGCAAGCTGATCAAAAAGCAAAGAAAGCAGTCCAAAGTACTTAGCCCCCATGCTTTGCTCAAGGAAATCAAGGAATCAGCTCAAGGAGTAAGTTTTTTTTTTGTGTTTTCGAAGCGGAACATTTGGGAAAGGGATTTAGTTTGTAAAAGTTGGTTATGAAAATTTAAATTTCTAGTAAGGATTAAAAGAAACGTTCTATATCAAATGCACGGACCCAAGGTTACTTTTAAGGTCAAAACAACATATCTTTGAAACAAAGAGAAAAAATAATAGAAAGACAATTTACTATAAGAACCAAAAGATAATAAGCGTGCTGTACAGCAGTGCATTAAACGCCATTTGCCATGAGTTTCATTCTGTGCCTATATTCACATATTAAATGACCCTTATGACAAGTGGCTCACAATGCACTGTTTTAGAGCACGTTTCAAATAATAAAATTAGTGGCGAAAACTTTCACAGATACCATCTGTCTTCTTTTTTATTAAACGAAGGTTTAAAGTCGCATCAACGGTAATAGTCATTAGCGAATACAAAAACTATTTTTGTTGTTGAATATATAAACTGGCCTTTTACCTTCCATAAGGTATAGCAACCAAATGTCGAGACAATAGTGAACCTCAAGCTTTTCTATCTTCTTTTGAATTACTGACACGTAATAACAATAACTGCCGCTTTAAGGAGAGAACGCATGTAATTATGAATTAAATAATAAATAATAAATATGGAGTGGCGAAGTTTAAAAAGGTATAACAAAACTTTGTTCTTTTTTTAAATCCAGGATTATTAATTCTCTAATGCACAAGCTTAGAAAATCTCCGATATAATAAATATTTGAAATGTTATAATAATTATGATGATGACGGTTAATTTTCATATAACCTAACCAAACTAAATCGGGCTCATGCTTTTCATAATCGACAATTGCTGCATCAACGAAAATGTCAATGACACCACATTTCTCGAATCGAGTCCTCGCGAACTAGAACTTTGACAAAATTCTTCTTGTTTATCTGTTGTTTCATTTAAATCAACACAAAGTACACTTATTTCAAATAACTCATTTATTGGAAAAAACGTTGGATTCTTCACATAATAATTGCAGTAACATTTATGAAAAATTAATGAAAAAGTCAAAGAAATTGTGGTTTAGAAATTTAGATCTGAACAGCGTAATATATTACAAAAATGGCGACTTTCCTTTAATTTCATAAGTGAATTTAATAATTGTTTATTCTAATTCCCCATGTATATAATTAAAAACATCGGGCGATCCTCAAAGACAGGTAATTGGTGCCTTTACCACTAAACGATTATTTTTATGAAAAAAATGATGGTCCACTTCCTACTAAAAAATTCTATCATTCATTTTTGCGACACTGTAGGAACACGCAGAAAAGAAGATTTCTAATTTTATTTATAATATTTGCATAATCGTACTTCTTATGGCCACATATTTTATCTTATTTTATCAAAATTCTGGAACATGCTTCTCTAGAGAAATAAGTAATAAAATGTACTCTTGATTAAAAAGTTTATAATGTACCTGTGAAATGTGCTTCTTTAAATCTGATAATCTATTAACCATTTTCAAGTATACTTTATCAATTATCTCCAATGGCAAATAATAATTGTTTATATTTGGTACTTTTGTCCCATTTATTTATTCCTGGCAAAAAACATAAAATTATTCAATGTTCTCCCTTTAATTTGAAATTTTCATTGTAGATCAAATTCCTTCATTTTTTAATTGCTATACAGAAATTAATGGATACAACTGATATCTGTTTTATTTTTGATGTTTGAATGCATTATTTACACTGATGCCATTGTTAAACTATTTAAAATTAATGTTCAATTTCGGCCGAACAATTATGAAACAATTGTTCCATTAGTAATTAGTATTATTTCGAGAGTGAAACCCGATCCAGTACAACGGCCTCCATCCGAGTGTAATTCAGCCAAGCGCTACTTAACCCCAATGATCGTACAACAAGCCTTTAACAATAAATTTCCTAATGGACAAATGGAATTTAATATTTCCCTAAACAAATTCTCTTATTTGGTATTTTTGTGCTTGACAAATTTTTCTCTTTCGCGTAGTCATGTAATTTTATCTCAAGAATAATATTTTACACAATAGATTGCCATTCAACAACGATTCTCATTGTTATAAATGATTATGATGAAAAAATTAAGTTATATGATCTGTAGAACTCTTTAGATAAACATTGTACCGCATTGTACTTTTTCCTCACTTGTGAAAAGTTTAAACTGTATTAAATTTTTCGAAATAGTAAGAACGAAATTCTACACAGATAACGCCCTTGTATTTACTGGTAACCTACATTTTATGTATTTTGATTTCGACATTCTTAATTTCAACACAATAATAGAAGGTGGTATTTACTGAGAACAAAAAAAAAGCGATAACGGTTGCGTAAAACGGATATCATTTTCCTTTATCTTCCTCGTAATATCGCCACGCTCTTTGCTTCATCAGTCTCTCTCGCAATGCAATTATCACGCAGTGTAGGTCGGTATCAACGACAATTAGTGCACGGTTGTTGTAATTTCATTTTCCAACGCTGATTTATCATAACGGTGTGCGTTTCAGCAATCTCAGTTCGCTGGACGTATGTCATTGTTCGAAGTGGAAAAAGGGGGTAAAATTGATGGCGAGGATTGGGAGAGGATAAACTGATAGTATGACGTCCTATTTAAGATGAATATTTATACCAGATGTGTACCAGATTGCAGTCTACCTTCGATGTCCTTTTTGAATTTATCCTTTATACACAATATGCATATAATACATTCCAATCCTAAATGAGTATCAACTACATTATAAATTAGTCTCTCGTCCATACAATTGTATTAAAATTTTTTTTTAATTTACCTGAAATATTCCTGTTACCGATGTTTACGGAAATCGCGAAAAATCAAGGGTTCGTGTCCGTGTTGAATTTTGACAATCTTAAATTTAATAAATATTTTGGATTTGATAGGAATAGTACCTAAAGATTCCATTTTTTTGAAAATTTGGCCTTCTGCAATTCAAATAATAGAGATAATCATCCAAGAGAAAATTCAGAACACGAATTGGCTCTACCTACTACATTCGTAGCTTACCGAATTTTAATATCTTGGTTTCTTTATATTTCCCAATAGAATCAAACGCAACATCTTCTTGATAGTATTCCACTTCGCCAAATCTTTGAAACAAGAAATCTCATTGTCGGTTCTGAAAGGATGAAAATTAGTGGAGATAATTATAATGTAGTCTTCTTTTACAACACTCACATTGTTTCTTGAGCAAGTAGTCAGTCGTGTTGTTTTTTTAGTGTCGTTAACATTCCAACGTCTACCGAATTCATTTTTTGTCTGGAAATGTGTTTCACGTGTCTAATGGGAAGAAAAATACTGAGAACACTAAAGAAAACACACATCATAGCGTTGCTTCGTAAATACATGTACAAATGTAGGCCTTTTGACGCAGAATTGCCCAAAATTGACTCAAATTTAACTCAAAACCAACATACGAAATTGGTAATTTTCCGAAAAAGTGGAACAATGTTAACCGTACTCGTTGGGTTCCTACGAAACCTTACGTGAGGGCGTTTACCGCCCGCTTAACGAACTGATTATTAGATTTATTTTTCAGTATAATTTTATCTCGTTTTTATGGAGAAATTCGCTGAAGTGAAATAAAAATAAACTTTTGAGAAAAGACGAGACTGCTCCTTTTTTTAATTTTATCTTTTGCTACAAAATGAGACACAGCGAGACAGAGATTAGGATATGAATTTTTGCAGTTATGTTTACCTGCGGAATAATTAGATGCATGGATAAGAGGTAGTTAGGAGACATTCAAAAGTGTCGCTAACTTTGAATGTGTAGTTAGTATCGAAAATGTGTACTTAGATAAAATGGTGAATCCTGACAAGTGTTATGGCAATTGCTAAAAAATTAAGCATGTAACCGTTAAATCCGAATTTAGTAAAAACTAATTTTAACTTCATAGTCAGAACGCGATTTTACCGAGCACTATTGTGAAAACGCAAAGAATTGCTTCCTCATAGAGGGAGTTCAAAAACACAATTTTCAAAAAATGTCTCTCTGTGTGTGTGTATGTCACTTTTTTCTGTTCACCATGTCTCGAAAACTAAACGAGCTATGATCAGCGGTATTTTCATATGCAGTCTCATTTTGAGTTGTTTCTGGTAATTCGTACCGCGAGTGGAGCACTAATGGGGTACAATTCGAAAGAACTCGGGAAAAGGAAGAGGGGTGTGACCTAGAGGTTCGTACCCAGAGGTCCGTACCTAGAGGTTCATCCTCTCGTGGTGGCATCCATACCTTCATACTCAAAATTTGATTGCGGAATAAAAAATCTTCGGGTTTTCACAAAAGTGCTCCGTGAAATCGCGTTATGACTAGTTCAAATTAGTTTCCGCAAATACTTTTGATAATTTTGAGCTTTGACTATTCCAATCTAGTTTTTGCTGAATCCAAGTTTAAACGGTAATATATATATCGTCGCCCTAAAGTTATAGTACGCCATGTCCCTCAACGGTCAAACTGAAAATGTGAGGTTCAAAGTTTAACCATACTATACTCTACAAAAACGTTGTCAAATGTCGAAATGAGTTTATCGGTAAAAAATAATGCATGATCAAGAACATATTAGCACAACTTTTAATACTATTATGAATGTATTTTAGCTGACGTGGAAAATTGGTTTCGGACATGGAGTAATATGAGATTCAAAAAATTGATTCTTTCTCGGAATTATAGTACGCCATGTCCACAAAATATTTATAAATGAACTATTTATAATGAAATTCTTAAGTGAAAAGTTTAACAGAATGATAGTTTACATTATTCTGTTGTATTGCATACCTCGAATTAAATGAGTTATTCGCAAATTATTTCAATGCAAAAGAGGACATGGCGTGATATAATTCTATCTTTTACTTAACGTCACTATTTTAATTAATAATTATAACAGCTGAGGAAATAAATTTTAGGGAAAAATTTATTAAAAAGCAAAGTTTAACCCTTACCGAGTCTAAAAATAATAATAGTTCAAAATTTTTAAATAGTGGACATGGCGTAGTATAACTCAAGGGCGACGATATATAATATTTGAAAGAAAAAAATCAATTGGCAGAAAAAAATCGTGGTTGAAAATGCTTCTGGTAATAATTGCTTTCTCACAGATGGAAGTTCGTAATTACCTAAATTTTCAAATCTTCTTTTTGACATATTTCGATATAATTCGACCCCAGGAGCACTAACATACAATTTTTTTAAATGCTCATGTGTGAGTGTGTGTAACTTTTTTCTGTTTACCATGTCTCAAAAAGTAAATGAGCTATTGATCATGAAATTTAGACGAATTGTAGCTCCGATGGATATCCAGATCTGATAGGATTTTGAGCTAGACCGGCCGTTTAGAAATAGTAAATTGTTAACCGAGAGGGAAACTAGGAGATTCCCAACGTGCATGAAGCTGCCACGCGAGCGAAGCTAGCGCGGTAACCATGCATGTTGGGAATCACACTAGTCCCCCACGTAATTAACATATTATTTTCTTTTCATACCACGAAGGGGAATGCGATTTCGGGGCCTGGCGCTAAACAGCACAAGTGATCGGTTCCAGGATCGATTGATGCAACCACGAAAATATGGGCTTAAAGGTACTCCAGGGTTCGCATCCAGCCACTTGATCCGCTCGTTGGGGGATCTATTGTTCCGCCCGACTCGAGTCCTGGCATTGAGGTTAAGTCTAATATTTTCAAACTTTCCTGTCACTAGTGTAGAAAAGTAAGTTTCATCACACGGACTCATCATCGATCGTGAAGTCGATCACTTTTACTGTTTCGCGCCAGGATCCCAAAATCGCATTTCCCACGCGGGTATTAAAAAAGCGTTTTTTTCAGTTTAGAGATAAAAAATGTACCTTGTTTATATGAGAAAAACTTTTTTGATATTTACAATACAACATTACGATATCTAGTTTATTTGTTCGCGTCTTCGAGCCACACCGTTCAATCTATTGTTGAAACTTTTAACCTACCAACACTGATTTATGAAGTTTTAAAGAAATGGTTTTTTTTTGTTTATAATTTATATGAGAAAAAATTTGTTTATGTTCAAAATACAACAATACTATATATCTAGTTCGTTTGTTCGCATCTTCGAGATGCATCGGTCCACCTATTGTTGAATCTTCTATGACCCACCAGTACCGATTTACGAAGTTTCAAAAAAATTGGTGTATTCTGTTTATATGAGAAAAACTTTGTCTCTTATTATAAATACTACAGTACACAGTATCTGACATGTTTGTCCGCGTCTTCGAGATACGTCGAATGATCAGTTGATTCACCTTCAAAAATCTCCGAGGGGTTCACAACTCGACCGATGGAGTGTACACTGATTTCAAGTGATTTCAGTGAATTCAAGTAACTTCACGCCAGTGACTTCAGGGAAGGTGTACACCAGACTTCACTAGTTGTTAAACCCTCGAAAATCTCTTATGATCTAGGAATACCGACTTATAAACTAAAGAAATATATTGTTCATTTTCTTGATATGGGTCATTCTCCGTCAAAGTGTTTACACGTATAAAATTTACCCTTTGACGTAGAATGTTCCATATAAGGAAAACTTTCTTAATATTGGGAATACAACAGTAATGTATATGATATATTTGTTCGTGTCTTCAAGAGGTATCGATTGCCCAATTGAAGAACCTTGCATGACCTACCATAACCTACCAATATCATTTTTAAATTTTGTAACAAAATTATTTATAAGAGGTTTATAAGAGGTTTCTTTTATACTGGGAATATATCTGTACTGCATTTGATGTAATTGATCAACTTAGAAAGTTAAGAAAAAGTTACATTGTTCATTGTAATAGAACACGTCGATTGACATTTTGGTGGGCTCTCTGATTTTCTGAAAATAAGATTTTCGGTAAGACAGAAACATAAGATTGAACAAAATATTGAAAGTATCGATTTTTTTTCTCTGTTTTGAGAAAACCCTCCCTCTATGAGAAAGCAAATTCATTTAATACCTATAAGGAAGAAAAATGCTCATAAAATAAGCACAAATAATTACACCCATATTGAATACCTCTAAAGTACTTTGCAGCGGGCATTGATTGTTTTTGTGTTGGGTAGACGTTTGGGAATTGTGAAATAAAATTAGATAAGGTGGGAATGTTGAATTGTTGTTGGTTTCAAATCCAAGTATGTGTTAAACATTTTCTTCTCTCGACTGGGATATGATGCAACAAAAAATGAAGTATCGACCGACTAGTCTGTACGAGGTACTTGGGGGCACCTTGTTAAACTTGAAACACTCCACAATCACAGCGGGAAGACACTCACGAGGCTTGCAATATTCATGATAACCTCTGTTGTCAAAGGTGGATGACCTAAATTTGCTTTTACAATATTTCAATTTTGGTATATTTTGATTACTATCAGAGTCTTCCCCAAAAACAATAATTAGAAAATATCAATTCAAAATAGAATGAAGATACAATCCTTTTATTTTTAAAGATGTTAATCCTCCTAGATTGTTATTAGTCTTACTACCTCTACTTTCTCTTTCGTTGACCCTAATTAAATATTTTTAAAGTTGACTGAATGAAAAAATTTTATTCATTTACAAAATAATACCTGAATATTACAAATTTGTAGATTTTTAAATTAATTATTATAGGGATATAGTCAATTATTTTCGAATAATACTTCTAGGGCTTCAAATCGATTATCAGTTCCAATCTAAATTGTGAATAATTTAGACATTCTCCAAACATAAAAGACTCCGCGGTTGTGCTGATTAAAATATTTGAAAAATTGAATTAATAACTGAGACATTGAATTTCTTCAAATTTTGAGCCTCAATTATTTTTCTAAGTTTTCGACGTTCTTTCTTTATCTAAAAAAAGTATAATACTTGTCATTAAAGTCTGACACCAGTGCAGGTCAAAAATAGAATAAAGTTTTTTTACGTGTAGAACAAATTAGTCATTTTGGTCAAATTTCGAAAGCTATTAAATTTATGTTGAAAAAGTTTAAAATCCATACAATTTTCAGAATTCTATTCAAAATGGATTCAATAAAGTATTTTTCGGTTAAGATTCTTCAGATGAATTTGAAAAAGTGGTGTTCTTTATCAAATAACTTGCAAAATTTGTAAGAGGACTTAAGTGGGACAGACTGGCATAAAAAGGAATGTATTGATAACGATTTTGATTGGGATAATGTTGACATTTTTCATTGCGGAGGTAATGAGAGTAAGAAAAAATTCACGTAATAAAAAAAACATAAAGAAAATGTCAAAGTCCTCGTATTTAAAAAAGATTAAAATGAGAATATTTCGAATTTGTAAGCTTTGAATACTTAAACGTTTCTATGAATAACGTTTAATTTGTTTAATTACGCAGTTCTCTGGGACTTGAGAATGTCATATTTTTTAAATTAATTTATTATTTATTGAAGCTTTTTAGAAATTATTTTGAAAATAATTGTTTTTAGCAACTAATTTTTTGAAAGTAGATTTAAATATAGTTTGTTCTATTGTGAATTCCTAAATTTGAAAAAGTTACGAATATATATCATGCATAAATAATTATTTCAGTAAAAAAGTTTTAAATTTAAAAAAAGCTCAGGAATTTTTAAAGCTATCTACTTGTGATTTCTTTTTAGGATAAAGTTCCGAACAGCCCTAACCTTCGATTTTTATTTAAAGCTCCGTATACTTATGTATTTTGACGCGCTGATTACGAAACTCATAGTGAAAATTGGCGAAAATTTGATTTTCATCGTAAAAACCCCATAAAAATCATGGGTTTTCACTTTTATCTCGAGAACCATTAAAAATTTGTAAAACTTTACTAATTATCACAAAAGTTGTAGACCTAGTCAAAATATACATTTTATGATTCATCCAGTGCTTTCGTACGAGTGAAAGTTTTCGAGATATTTTATGATAAAGGTGAATATTGTATACCTAGCTTCTGCCGGAAACATAAGTATTCCTGTGACCAATCACTGCAGTTATATATTTTGGTACTTAATTTCATTTACGTCTTTCTCCGAGACTTTAGAAAGGGGAAGAGGTTTGACCAACATCAAAATACATAAATATACGGAGTTTCCAAAAATCGGAGGTAAGGGCTATTCGGAACTACACCCTTTTTTTATTTAAAGAAGATTAAAAAATAGTTGTTGGTAGACTTGGCTTTATTAGCATTGGTCCTTTTTTCATTCTCATTTCTTTGTCGGTTTTCATGAAATATCTACGTTTTGAGAAACCCCGTGTCAAACAAAAAGAAACAATTTTCACAAGGGTGTCTGTCTGTAGCACGTAGTCTGTAACCTGTAGGCACGATAACTTTCTAAAGAATTATGATATTGTTTCGACCTTTGGCACCCTTTTTAAGGCCTAAAAAGAAATAGCCTCTTTTAATCAATTTAGTTTTTTGACAAAAATATGCAAGGTACAAAAGATATCAAGATGCATAATTTTTAATCTCAAAAAGATCTACAAATTCACTTTAGACCACTTTTTGATAAGACGCATATTACGTTTTTGTTTTAATCTTGAAAAATGTTATTAAAAACTCCACTTTCCAGCAAAATTTTTCGAGGTACAAAAAAAGTTTGTTTAATGTCAATTATTTATTTCAAGAAGATCTACAAAATTTACTTGAGACAATTTTCTTTTTTGATAATACGCATCCTTGTTGTTTAATCCTGAAAAATGATATCAATAAGTAAAGAGAAATTCATACCATATATTGGGATAGCAAATTTAGTTGCATCAAGGGTTTTTATAATGGGATAATGCCAACTAAAAACACAACCCTTGGAGCATGTTGACACCATGAAAAGTAAATCAGTTTGAGCCAATCTTCGTTATATATAGTTATATATAGTTATATATAGTTTATATGTATAGTGGACAAGGCAAAGATATTTTTCAATTGTTTCATAAATTTTTCTGCATAAAACAAATGAAAATATCAGTGTTTTGTCCACTATATATAAAACTATATAAAACTTTTTCACCTGGATACTTTATATACCTTTACATATTATCACAAATCGACTCTACTCTGAAAACGACCACTGAGCTTCTGCGAAAACTAGACGACAACAAATCATGCCGGAAAAAACTGAAGCTACACTGTTAAAAATGTCCGCATAAAACTTCCACTAAATGTATTGGAAGTTTATTTCCGAAATGTAGGGTAACGCTACAATACATAATGATGTAGTTTTCAAATGCAACGGATCATGCAGCGATACATGGGCGGATGAGGCGCATGCGCACAATTTTCGACTTATAAACGATACAATACATGTATTGGAATTCTCGACGGTGACTTCACGATTTACGACGCTTACAATACATGTATTGCAATTTCGGCATTCCAAAACCATGTTTGCAATTTTGCCTTACGCTTGTATTGTAGAAGTGTTGGAGAATTCCAAACATTTTTATCAGTGTAGTTTTTCACTTCGTATAGAAAACATTGCCGTTTGCGAACGCATATGTTCTTATTTTCCTTAGGGATTATCGAGGATAAGGGCAAATACTCAACTCTCCAAATTCCACGTTTCGAGACCCCCTGAATCCGAAAAAAGGGGTTTACGACGGTGTCTGTCTGTCTGTCGTCGTTGTCGTCTGTATATTGGATAACTTTTGGAAGACTAATTGTATTAGATTGCGCTTTAGTATACGTGTTTAGAGCCCAAAAAGAAAGGCCAAGCACGATAACGAGCCTTTTTTACCAACGGTTCTGGTTTCAACGATAAAAAATACGGAAAAATTGCATTTTGCGGTCAAACTATGCAAAATACAAAAAAAGTGAAACCACAATAATTGTTCACTTAAAAAATGCCTATCAATTTTGTATTATTCATTTTTTGATAGGACCCGCAGTTTTTGTTTTAATTGTAAAAATATAACAACAATAAAAAAATTAAATTTTTGGAAAAACGACACAAGCAACGAAAAAAATGAATAGATAAAAGTTATTCATCCAATAAAGATCTAAAAATTTGTTACAAAACTTTTTTCGATAGGACATGTATTTTTTGTTTTAATCGTAAAAAATAACATTAGAAATAAAAAATTAAATTTTTGGAAAAACGATAAGAAAATCGTTCGCCTAAATTAGATCTACATATTTTCTTTCGATTATTTTTTGATGGGATGCGCACTTTTTAAAATTAAATAAAAAAACAAGGCAATGAAAATACGTGTGCAATATCTGGATTATTAATCCCGGACCAAGGTACAGAACTTAATACACTCAACTCCCGATTCTGGGCCCCCCGCTATTTGGCCATCTTCACGCTTGACTGCTTTTGTCTCCCTCCCTGAGCGTCCCTTGAACGCCTATACGCTCGGACAGTCAGTGCCGTGTCTGAAGGTGCATACGTCGCCACTCTCTAGGCCCTTCTCTGGACCTTTCTACGTGTGAAAGTTTATTTAATTTTCGATATTATGGCTGAACCAAAGAAAAACCCTATTCTGTCAATAAACAAAAAATATGAAGTTTTGCAAGAAATTAAAAACGGCGAATCAAGAAATGCGATCTTAAATGATTATAAAATTAGTGGACTTAGTTTACGCAGAATTGTTCAGTGCGGCAATGAGGTAGTAAAGAAATCAAATGCATTTGAGTTCAGAAAACAAGAAAAAAACAAGGAGATCTGCTGAGAATGCTTAATTAGAGGACGCTTTATTCAAATTTTTTGTCTAAAAACAAGACTCGGGTCAACCGATTTCGGCAAAGATGATTAGGGAAAAGCTCGAATTTTCAATAAAATCATAAAGGGACTAACAGCCTTTAAAGTAAATTGTTGAAAATTCATTCAAAGAAAAATACTGAATTTAGCAATAATTTTAACCATTTTACTGTTTAATGTCCGATTTACAAATCGGCATAACAATGATACATAATCACAAAAAATTACAGCTGTTGATATTTTCGCTTAAAAGAAATATTTATATATTTATTTATATATACGGATTTGATTACCACCTCGTACTCTAGAAGAGCCTCGGCGGCACACACGGCGAACACTAGCCTAGCAAGAGAGTTGCCCATCTCTGGAAATTCGTAACTCCGATACCTCTAGAGAAAGGGTTCTCTAAGTACTTAAAACTGTTATTGGCGGTTCGGAACCCACCTTAAACAGTAGGACCCCTCCTACCACCAAGTAAGTGTGTGGAAGTGTGTAAATGAATAGGGAAGAGGTACATGGAAAAATTAAACCCTTATGGGACACACTAGAAACTTCCATTCCGAATTAAAATGATAGAAAAAATATAAAAACGATATGATAGAGTTGAAAAAGTCGAATACAAAAATTCAAATAGTAAAATAATTTTAAAATTAAGTAGAACCCAAAAAATAAACCGAAATATTTTTATATATTAACTTTTGACATTTGCGCTCTAAATATGTATTGACAGAATGATGCAAATAGCTACGAGGAAGTCCGATCGGACGTAACCTACCATCGGTAGTGGGTGCGCGAGTCGCAACACCTACTGGATTTATTGCCCCACTAGCAAAGGGGTAACGTGTTTTCAGCCGATAAAGCGACATAATATACTGCTAAACATATTGCACCATGCGGTGCTGTGAGATACATTTGTCGATTCAACTTCGACTTTTGGCTATTCATATCTCCTTTACAAAAATTGATATTAAAACTTTTATAAAACTCTTATGTATAAAACAAAAAAAAACGTGCAACAATATCTCACTATTTGCTGTCATAATAACAATAATAATAATTTAAGTGAGATCAAAGTGTATGAGGTAGTCAATCCTACTGGTAGCTTATATTGGGGACCATTCTAAGTGATGTCCGATAACCCTTAAGTCCTCGGCTTTGTGCGTTGACAATTAACAGTGGCATGCAGCTAATGTTGAGAGAAGCTGATTCACTTCTCTGAATGGCTAACGCTGGAATTAAATCTCACCAAATTGTACACAATCCTCTAATAAAATTTAATTTGTAAAATTGTTTATGAAGTTTTTTGAGATATGGAATATAAAGTTTGGCACTAACAGTGTGAATCCTAAACCATTGTTATTTATCAGATCGAGAATAATATAGATTAGAACAGAGGTTGGGGGGAGGGGTTCAATGGAAGTACCGTTACGAACTTAAATAACGTTTAGTACGTTTCCTGATGATAAATTTGAAGAAAGTTGGCGAATTTTGCAACATATGAGTTTCCCTACAACGGTACAGTTCAATAATAACCTACTAAGTTTCAAAATCACTTTCATATTTCAGACTTCACACTCTTTTCCCTATTCCCTTTTTTTCTCTTCTTAAAGAATTCCTTTCTACCCCGCTTTCCAGAAACTTAATATTTTTCGCGGTTTTTTTTTCGCTGAAATGCGAACTGAACTAATTAAACCCAATAAGAAAATCCAACTACTTTAGGATCAAAGTTAATTTTTTTTGGCTGATAATTCTAGTATTCTAGTATTTAATTAGTTGGAAGCTCAACAATTTGGTTGACAATTCATGTATTTTGTTGTAAAATTCGTCTTTTTGATAGAAAAATAGTCTTCTTGGATGAAAATTATCTTTTTTGTTGAGAACTCATCTCTTTTGATGTAAATTTAACTATTTTGTAAAAAAATTGTTTTTATATTTAAGAATTAATTTTTTTTAACTGAAGGTATAACTCTTTCATTTTGAATTGAAAATTTATCTTTTCTAGTTGAAAATTCAGCTATTTGGTTGAAAATTCATGTATTTTGATGAAAATTCTTCTTTTTGGGTAGAAAATTAATCTTCTGGTCTGAAAATCCATCCTTTTTTGTTGAAAGTGCAACTGTTTGGTTGAAAATTAATATGTTTTGGTTGAGGATTCAACTATTTGGTTGAAAATTCATCTTTTTGGTCAAATTAACTGCTTCTAATTTATAATCAAAATCATTTTTGGTTGAAATATAAACTGTTACATGTTTTTTAGAGAACTCATATTTTCTGGATGAAAAATCAAGTACGTGCTTTAAGTTTGAACTACATACTTTGTAAAATAATCATGTATTTTGTTGAAAATTAGTCTTTTTGGGTAGAACATTAATCTTCATAGGGGAGAATTCATCTTCTTGGTTGGAAAAATTGGACTATTTCGTTGGAAATTCATCTTTTTGGGTAGATAAATTAATCTTCTTTTTTGAAAATTCAACTATTTTGTTACAACTTTTTTTTCAATTTAAGTGGTTGAAAATCATTTTGTTTAGTTTTCTGTTAAAAATTCGTCTTTGTGGGTTAAAAACTATTTGTTTTTGGTATAAAACCTTTTTCGGTTTCACATTTAACTATATTTTTGGAATGTAGTATATTTCGCAACTAAATCTTAGGAATTTAAAGGCGTTTCATGTTGAATTAAATATGTTATCTGAATTAATTTTATTTAAAAAAATGTATTCCCCAGTTAATCCCCTATTTTTGTAAAAAGTCACCTTATTCCCCCTTCTTTAAGAGAATCTTAGGCTGTAATAGTATATTATGCACGCGCTCGCCTACGACTTGTACTGAAAACATATACAAGTCGAAAAAGTGCCTCTCCCCCTTGGCGCATAGGATATTTTTTGTCACAAATTGATAATTTCAGACATTTTTCGAAATACAGTCATGTTTTCAGTCCATATGAGATTTTGAATAAAGAAGCATGAAATTTATGTTAACTTAGTCCAAATTATCAAAAATTAAATTAAAAAATTGCCGGAAATTTTTCGTAATTTACGGTAATTTTAGAGGTGATTCATGGCAACTTACCATAAATGGCCCAAAATTCAATTTTAAAATGTCTATAAATTTGCGGAAATTTATGGAAATTTTCGGTCATTCATGGTAATTAGATAAACGTTTATTTTTTATCCTGCTGGCCTTAAAAAATTAACTTGCTTACACTTCCATTTTTTACA
>CAKNYM010019074.1:0-15740 GCA_932195095.1 Andricus curvator
AAAAAAAAAAAATAAACGAAAATATTTCAACCAGGAAAGATCTACAAATTTTGTTGTTGTTCATTTTTTTCAATAGGACGCGTAGTTTCTGTTTTAATCTTAAAAATAACATTAAAAATTAGGAAATTTAAATT
Organism: Andricus curvator; assembly: GCA_932195095.1. Lineage (NCBI taxonomy): Eukaryota > Metazoa > Arthropoda > Insecta > Hymenoptera > Cynipidae > Andricus > Andricus curvator. The sequence continues at coordinate 135 of CAKNYM010019074.1, forward strand.
TTTGCAAATCCGACAAAAAATAAGTAGCCAAAAGTTATTTACTCAAAAGAGATCTACAAATTTGTTACGGATAATTTTTTGATAGGACGCGTAGGTTTTTTTTTGTTTGTAAAGAACAACATTTTAAAAAATTGGAAAAATGTCACAAGATACAAAAAAATGAATAAAAAAAAAATTGTTCACCAGAAGAAGATCGACATATTTATTATGAATCGTGAAAAATGACATAACAAATTAACAAATCAAATTTTTTGATAAAAGACACAAGGTACAATAAAATGTTAAAGCCGAAGGAGCTTTAACAAAGAGAATTCACAATCACTAAATTTCAGTTGTCCCTGATTTTACTGTTAATTTGATATGTCGCATGCAAAAATGTGGGTGAAGTTCAAAAAACTAAGCGCGTAGCGCGAGTTAAATATATCATTGTGTGCTAAGCGTGAGGTTAGTATATACTACCGAGCGCAGCTGAGAGGTTTCTTCTAAGGTTTTACTGTAATTGTCACTCGTTTTATTGAAAATTAAGCCTTCTACACGGAGAAAAAAATCGCACTGTTATAATAGGCTGAGCTCTTAATATTACAGCACGGAACTTCATGTGCGAAATTGGTATGAATTTCTACCAATACTGGCATCAGGTTAGACATTTTTAGCAATAAATGTCCTATACTATAAAAGAATCAAGCGCATGCCGTTATTGCTAGAGTCACATGTCCTTAGAGCAGTTGTGCCTTGCGGAAATAGCTCCAACTTTGCCTTGCTACGGTTGTAAGAAAACTCATCCTATTAGAGTATGAGTACTCTTACAAAAGAGATATTAGGCCACGCCTACCGGCGCTTGCGCATGGCCTAATATCTCTTTTGTAAGAGTACTCATACTCTAATAGGATGGGTTTTCTTGCAACCGTAGCAAGGCGAAGTTCGAGCTATTTTCGCAAGGGATAACGGCTTTAAAAGCATGAAGCTTTGTACTTTTTTAGGATAAAGCGATTCTTGCTTAAAATGAATGAATTTTGTACCAGGATAACAAGAATGAAACCTGCGACAAGAGCATGACTAGTTTTCTTACTATTATAGGCATATTTTTTTCTCCGTGTAGTTTCATATTTGTAGAGATGAGCGTTTTACCCATGTTCATCTTATCGGAACATATCGGGAGTGGACGGCACCCCCTAATACTGTCTGACCGTAAAAAGAAAAAATGTACATTATGATTTTGTTTCGGAACCTCACAAAATGAACCAATTCTTCAAACAATATTAAAAAAAAAAAATTTATCATCATAGCAAATATTAAATGATTGATTTTTCATGTTCGCAGAGAACTCATCAAATCTTCACTTTCGCACCAAACGTATGATTCCTGGCACCTTACTCGGACACGGAGACTGGATGTTTACTGGTACTATCCACATTGTGAATATTTTTAAAGATAACGCAAGAATTTGTACAGGTGTCACTCAGAGAAATTTCCTCTTGTGATAGAAGGATGTTTCTTGACGTGAATGGAGTTTCCTCTTAAATTTAAGGTTGAGAGGATTTTCATTTGTCTCAACAGGAATCCTTTTGCAGTAAAAATTTTCCTTATGCGACTAACTTTACCTAATCTTGCAGCCAAATAATTCTGGTTGTGTAAAAAATATATATTCACGTCGTTCAAACCAAAACAGACAAGAGGACGATGCTTTTGTTTCAAGATAACTTTTTCTCTGAGTGTTTCATAGTCACGTCTGAACATATCTTAACTCCTGGCTCATGTGTTTTCGGACTGACAACAAGTTACCAAGTTGAATCTGGTGCACCGGGTAGGGGTCCTATTAAAAATCACCAACTACAGCATATATTTGCTCACAAACTTCTTTACTTGCTTCTGATTGGTCCAAGTATCACTCTTGAAATTCGATTCAGTCGACCGATACTACCTGCTGCACAAGCCCTACCGGAAGGCATACATCCTACTACTATTGCTTGGGGATCCGATGGTCATGTACGACCAATTATGCAAGTGCAGATAGCCGACTTCGATGATTGCGCCATTATCTATCAGTATCATGAGACTCCACATTATATTACCGAAAACAATATCTGCACTGAGCCATCACATGAAGAACACAATCGCTGTTCGAATAGGGATCGCGGTTCTCTCTTGGTGGTGGTTGATAGACTTTGCTGTTCTCGAACGGGCTGGAAATTTCACCCATGGTATTCCTGATGTTTTTATACTCGTCAATAATGAAAACTCCGACTCTAGTTGGCTCATGGACTACATTCGGCCATATTCACGTGACCATCCACATCTGTACAGTCCGGCGCGCTGAATGTAAGTTTGGTAAGCGGAAATAAGTAAGGGATAAAGTTACAATAAAGCAGAATGTGTCAAAATTCATAAGAACATGTTTTTTCCTATCCGGAATCTTTTTCGCCCCTAGTAGACAATAGTTTCAATGCAAAAACTGCCTATTTCTAGAACAATCGGCCGTATCAAATTTCACATGATTTTCCAGATGTCGAGGTTTGGGCATTATTAAGGTGCGTTCCGCTAGCACCTTCAAAACGGAATTTGAATTTTTTTATTCATAATTTTGGTCTGTTTTTGAGCGCCGATGACGATTTTTGGGTTCTTTTAGATTTCTCAAAAAATCGACTTTTGGGTGGAGGTGCTACGAGCCAGCTCCTCCACTACAGAAAATTTGAGAAATTAAAAAATCAACAGCGACAGAGTTTTGGGCTTTTTTTGGGCTCTCTAAAAATGCAGAAAATAATTTTTTTTAAACAACCCCTATCTCCTTGAAATTAGCCTCTAAATAAAATATGCACCCAAAATAAATGTAAGCGTATCAGAATTTTGGGCTTTTTGGGCTCTTCTTGGGCAACAATTCCGATTTTCAGGATCTTTTAGATTTATGAAAAAAAAACTAACTTTTGGGTGAGGGGCTGGCACCGAGCACCTCGATTACATAAAATTTGAAAAAATGAAAAATTAACATCGCCAGAATTTCCGGCTTTTTTTGGGCTCTCCAAAAATGCCAAAAGTAATTTTCAAAAAAGAACTCCTATATCCTACAAACTACTCTTAAAATAACTTACTTGCTCAGCCTAAATGTAAGCATATCCAAATTTCGGGCTCTTTTTGGGCTCCTCAAAACACTCAAAAATTATTTTACAAAATCACCCCTAACCCGAAAAAAACGCCAAAGAGAAAGATATGGGATTAGTACGAGAAAACATATACCATAGGTCTGAGCTAGTTTTGAGCTTCCTAAAAAGAACAAATCAAATTATCCGAAAACAGCCCCGGACACTAATACCTGCCCCTGATTGAAAATATAGTTATTAAAAATATATATATATATATATAACTCAAATTCAATGATTTTGCGGGGTTCACAAAACACTGCCAAAAACTTCCCAAATGAAAAAAAAATCATACTAGTCACCTGCGCAAAGCTCTGAACTATACTCACAACCCCAAAATAATAATAAAAAACAAAGAAAAAACACCCCTCACGCATTTAACCAAACGCAGCTCGGCTGCCTTCAACTAGAAAATCCATAAACATTTTAATTAAGAGTAATTACCACCAACCCTTTCTAAAAACTCTTTTACATACCCTCATCTCCACAGTAACATTTAACAAACCCTAAGATTTGCCCTACCACATTTGGCGAACCACGTGTCGACTGCCTGCAAATAAAACCGCCAAAAAAATCTCAAATTAAAAATAAACACCCAAACCACTTTCAACAACTCTAGTTAATAAATCTATCTCCACAGAAATATTCCACGTCACCTAGGAACTACCCCGATTACATTTAAAGAACCATTTCTCACCTGCCCTCAACAAAAGCCGACGAAATAATTTCAAATGAAAAATAATTACCTCAGATAACTTTTGAAGACTTTAACTAATATACCTATCTCTTCAGTAATATTACACAATTTCTAGGAACTACCCCTATCACATTGAACGACCCAGGTCTCAGCTGCCTTTAACTAAAACCGCCAGAAAAATTTCCGATTACAAATGATCAACCAAGACAATCTTGCCAAACTCTAGTTGATATAGTTATATCCACAGTAATATTCTACGACCTCTAGGAACTACCCCTATCAAATTTGAAGAAATTAAGTCTCAGCTGCCTTTGACTAGAAAAACAAAAACAATTTTAAATCAAAAATAATCACCACAAGCAACTTTTAAAGAATCTATTGAATATATGTACCCTCAAAGTAATATTCCACGACTAGGAGCTGAGGCTTGTTTCGTAAAATGTGACAAGGGTAGTTTCTTGGATTTGTGTAGTATCATTCTGGAGATGGGAATATCAACTGGAGTCTTTGATAGTTATCTGTGGTGATTACTTTTAATTTCAATTTTTCTAAAGGTTTTAGTTCTGGGCAGCTGAGACTTGGTTCATTAAATGTGATATGGGTAGTTCCAAGGTGATGTAGAATATTGACGAGAAGATAGATATATTAACTAGTCTTCAAGAGTTGTTTCAGGAAATAATTTTTTATTTGTAATTTTTTTTTTGCAGTTTTAGTTGAAAGCAGCTGAGACTTGGTTCGTTAAATGTGATAGGGGTAGTTCTTAAGGGTTGTTGAATGTTACTGTGGTGATGAGGATATGCAAAAGAGTTTTTAGAAAGGGTTGGTGGTAATTACTCTTAATTAAAATGTTTATGGATTTTCTAGTTGAAGGCAGCCGAGCTGCGTTTGGTTAAATGCGTGAGGGGTGTTTTTTCTTTGTTTTTTATTATTATTTTGGGGTTGTGAGTATAGTTCAGAGCTTTGCGCAGGTGACTAGTATGATTTTTTTCCATTTGGAAATTTCTCGGCAGTCTTTTGTGAACCCCGCAAAATCATTGACTTTTGTTTTATATATTTTTTGGTTTTGTTTAATCTCTATATTTTTAATTAGGGACAGGTGGTAGTGTTAAGGGTTGTTTTCGAACAATTTAATTTGTTATTTTTAGTAAGCTCAAAATTCGCTCAGACCTATGGTATGCGTTTTCTCGTACTTATTCCATATCTTTTTCTTTGGGTTTATTTTGAAGGGTTAGGGTTGATTCTGTAAAATAATTTTTGAGCCTTTTCGGGAGCCCAAAAGGACCCCGAAATTTATATATGCTTACATTTAGGCTGAGCGCGTAAGTTATTGTAAGGAAAGTTTTTAGAAAATAGGGGTTGTTTCTTTAAAATTAATTTCTGGATTTTTGGAGAACCCGAAAAAGCCAAAAATTCTGGCACTGTTTTTTTGATTTTTCAAATTTTCTGTGTTCCAGGTGCTGGCTGTCACGACCTCCACAGAACAGGACCTGTTTTTTTTTTGAATAAAAAAGCCCAAAAATCGGTATTGGTGCCAAAGAAGAGCCCCAAAAGAGCCCAAAATTCCGATATTCTCACATTTAGTTTGAGTGCATGTTTTATTCTGAGGTTAGTTTTTGGAAGATGAGGGTTGTTTTTTCAAAATTACTTTTTGCATTTTTGGAGAGCCCAAAGAAATTTTTAAGAGAAAATTTTGCACTTGCGTGTAGAATTTTTTCCACGGGTTATTTATGGATAACCCGTAATTTACAAAAATTAAAATGATTCTTAATGTCAAAGAAAAGCATCTTTAATTGAAAGAAATTTCTTTTGATTCGAAGAAACGGTTTTTTGTTTCAATAACAATTTTTCTTCACTTTAAAATAATTATCTTAATATTGAATTTTTTGGCTTCATAAAAAGAGATATGTTGAGGAAACAGTTTCTTTCATACGAGACAAATATTTTTCTGTGTGGAATTACGGTAAGAAGGTTAGGAATGTTGATAAGAATCAGTACACACGGCAAATAAAGTTGGATTTAAAAGACGAGAACTATTCACACTCAAAAAAGTATTTATTTCCGTCGTCAGTGTAATACTTGTAAGAAGCAGAATTTCATCATCTGGAGCATCTCGTTTCGTGTTCGAAATGTCAGAAACAATATATTTGAATCTCTTAATTTTTGCTGGCATACTGTCTCAAGGGATTCTTGGGAGTGTCTCGGAAGATAATCATAGTAAGTTAACTGAAATTTCTAATAAATATAGCGGCCTAGCGATAACATAGTACGTTGTGCTACAAGTGCGAAAAGGAGGCAGTTCCATACGAGTGTGAAGCTTACGGCGCCAAGAACCATTTGAAAATGAACGGATATCACGATATTTTTTGTAACAAAAGGAGGGAACTTTTGATTTGAGAGCCAGTAAAGAAAATTTTGTTTGAAATTGGTGAGGTTCTGATTCCCTAAAAAGTGGAAAGTAATTTTAAGCGAAATGCGCAAGCGCAGTAGCTGAAAAAAGTGTTTTTACAACTGCTTGGTGCACGGTTTCAATAACAATAATGTACAATAACAATAATTCCCCGAACGCCTTATGATTCCCCGAATTCCTTAAATATGCAGTATCCCCTGTATTCTCTAATTATTCAGAATAGGAAAACTAGAAATTTCGTGAATTCCTTGAATTTTCTGAAATTCTTGAATTTTCTGAATTCCATGAATTCTCTGAATTCCATGTATCTATGTATGTATACCATTAAGCCATTTCCCTTTCAGGGTAGGCGTGACACTACCCGTTTCGGGATAGTGTTTCTAGGTGGATAGTTTCTTGTAGTAAATAACTACAAGTGTGGGCTCAACACACCCACGATGTGCCAACAGCACTCAGTTTTCTCGAATGGTCACCCATCCAAGTACTAACCGCGCCCAACGCTGCTTAACTTCAGTGATCTGACGAGAACTGGTTTTTTCAGCGTGGTATGGCTGTTGGCCATGAATTTCATGAATTCTCTGAAATCTTTGAATTCTCTAAATTCCACGAATTCTCTGAATTCTATGATTTCTCCGAATTCTCTAAATTCCATGAATTCTCTGAATTCCATGAATTCTCTGAATTCCATAAATTCTCCTAATTCCATGAATTCTATAAATTCCATGATTTCCCTAAATTCCATGAATTATCTGGATTTCTAGAATTCTCTTAATTTCCAGAACTTTCCCAATTAAATATTTTCACTTCAACCTCCAGCTACATTCACGTCGTTGGGTGCTAAGGGGAAAACAATAGACCAAATGCATGGGACAAAACTTTATTTTTGTAATATCTTCGTCAAGAATAATAGGGTGGGGTGGGGCGAAATGAGCATAGTTGTCTTTTTCATGTCAGTATTTATAATCTGCTAATTCATTGCTTGAAAGTAAGTCGTTATATATATATATATATATTCTAAAAATATTTTTAATTATAATTTTGCCAAGATAAAAGTGAATAAAAAAGTATTTGCGGAATTAGAAAGGAAATTAAAAAAGTAGTGCGCTTGGTTCATATCGCCTCATGCCTGGGGCGGGATGGGCCACTCAATTTAATGACTTATTATATATTATTTATAAGCAAGAGTATTGTTGAGTTAGAGTATTATAAAAAGAAAACACGTCTTACACATATTTTTCAAAAAAATTACGGAAAATTTAAAGTATTTAACGTTGAAATGATGCAATCTTTAATCCTAACCTCTACCGTAACTAACTCTACAAACAGTCAAAGGAAAACAATTTGTATCTACATATCTTTTAATAATTATACCACAGAAATAAATATGAAAATTTTTCGACTTACCCGTGTACATTGTCTCAGTAGAAGGTGAATGCTACAGTAAGAAAACTTTCAAATGTTAGACTGGTCTACTACATGACGCTGAATTTCATATATACTAAGGTTTTAAGCCGTTTTTTATATCTTTGCCGTATTTTTCAACCACAACAATGTTTTTCCAAATTTTTATAGCAATTTGCGAGTGTTAAAAAAAAGTTTATTGAGAAATATATCAGAAAAACATTGCTCTCTTCTGGTTGCCAACAACTCATATTACTTTCTAGTACAGACTTATAACAGTGCAGCTGTCCAACTTTTTCTGAGCATTTTTTTCGACAAGATCAGTTTTTTATACACTGAGCGAAAAATTCCCGTGTAGTTCGGGTTTACACCCCAATAGTTCGGGTGGCTTCTCATTTTTTTTGTTCCACACGAAGGTTTGGCGCGCTTGCACTACTGAGACGTGCAAATACCCCAACCATTCGGGTGCGCACCCAAAACAGCAGCGGCCGAAGTGGCGGGGCGCCCGCCCGAATAATTGGGGAGCTTGCACGAATGATTCGGGAGATTCAAGTCGTCAACCGCGTTGGATGTTGCGTGTTCGACGTTTGCGCATGTTCGCTAATGGCCACAGCTGGTGAACATCAGGCTCTTTCCGAATGTCACTGTTTCTAGTTTATGTCGATTTTATTGTTCATGTGCGAGATGTCAGTGGAATAAAGTGTAACTAGTTATCTGGTTTTTCTTTGGATAATCATTAACGAAGGTAAGTGATCATCAACGTGTAAGATTTTTAATTGATACAAGTTGTTTAACGACCTTGATCATTCATGCCACCCAAATCATTCGTTCAAGCTCCCCAAGTATTCGGGCGGGCGCCCCACAACTTCGGTCGCTGCTGTTTCGGGTGAGCACCCGAATGGTTAGGGTGATCGCACGTCTCAGTAGTGCAAGCGCGCCAAACTTTCGTGTGAACTAAAAAAAAAGAGAAACCATTGGAACTATGGGGGTGTGAACCCGAACTACACGGGAATTCTTCGCTCAGTGTACGTTTGCACCATAATTAACACACTGCACGATCTGATACAATGAAATATTGCATCTTAACCTACTGACTGCTATACTAAGAGGTTAGGTTAATGCACAGAAAGAGGTAGCTCATTCCACTATTTCTGTTTTACAATTATTATATAAAAATCTGTTGAAAACTTAAGGCATAATAAATAAGCTACCTAAATAACCACTGGAAAAACATCTAATATGTGACTTCGTATGATTCTTGGACTTTTAAAACAAATGGAAAATAGCAGAATACATTTCTTAAAAATTTTACTTTCGTTTTTTCTTTCAAATTTATCCAACATAAAGCAAAATTTTTGTTTACAGAAGTTTGATAAAGGTCTTTCTCATATTAGTCTTTCATCAAATAGTTCTTAAAAAATAAAATCTTTTTTTCAAATACATTTCTATAGGAAAAGATAGTTTTTACGAAGATAACAAAATAGGGCAAAAATAAACCGAATCCCATGCATTTGGTACATTTTTTCCCCTCAGAACTCAACGAAGTGATGTTTGCTTGTGGTTGAAGTGAAAATACCTAATTCCTAGAATTATCAAAATTCTTGAAATCTCCGAATTCCTTAAATTCTCTGTATTCTTCAAATTTTCCGAGTCCCTTAAATACTATGAAATACTGGGATATTTAAAATTCTCTAAATTCCTTGAATTCTCTGAACTTTTCAAAATCTCTAAATTTCTTAAGTTCTCTGAATTCCGTGAATCCGCTGAATTCAACGAACTCTCTGCATTCCACAAAATCTCTGAATTCCACGAATTCGATGAATTCACGTAATTCCATTAAGTGCCTGAATTACATGGCCAACGGCCATACCACGCTGAATAAACCAGTTCTCTTCAGATCACTGAAGTTAAGCAGCGTTGGGCGCGGTTAGTACTTGGATGGGTGACTATTCGAGAATACTGCGTGCTGTTGGCACACGTGGGTTTGGTGAGCCCACACTTGTAGTAGTTATTTACTACAAGAAACTATCCACCTAGAAACACTACCCGAATCGGGTAGTGTCACGCCTACCCTGAAAGGGAAATGGCTTAATGGTATACTACATGAATTCTCTGAATTACGTCAATTCTCTGAATTACAGGAATTTTCTGAATTACATGAATTCTCTGAATTACATAATGTAACGTACGACCAAACACCTTATTTTTTATTTCTTTTCACCAGTAATATTCCCAAGAAAAAGTGCTGCCTGAATTTCTGGGCGACAATAACGTCAGATCAGAAATATTTGACAATTCACTGTACGTGGAGAGGGAGGCTTCCCCAAACTGAAGGTCTGACAGTTGTTATCCCAAAGCAAGATTAAGAAAAAAAGATCTCGCGAAATGGGTGGAATCGAAAATGAGCTGTTATCTCTACCTGATCCCGAACACTGAATTTATTTCGGAAAACCACATAAAATCAAAATGTCATGTACAGCGAGAATTGGAAAATAGAAAAAGGGCACTCTCGACAATGAATAGAACGTGTCAACAGGTAGAGGAAGAGAAAAGATAATAGCAATGTCTCGATACATCTCACCGTGTGAAGACGTAATTCTAGCGCTCGCTCGTGGAACGCACAAACAAATTCGAGAAACCGAAAAGAGCGAAAGTCATTCTGGTTTCTTTTAAATTTTCCTTGTTGGTTAACAAACGGGCGAAAACATTTTTTTATTTCGTGGATTTATAATCCACTATTGTCCTTAGTGCTGCTCACGACACTCACAGTAGCACGCGGGCACTCTTTCTCGTTTTGAGATTCGAGAAAGAGTAAAATTTTACAGGCTATCGTAATTTGCTTTTTTTTTACAAACCGGATATGACGCAAAAGGAACCCGAATGCTGCTGCTACGGTCGTGCCTCCCGTCGGATACAGATCGTATTTTCACGTCCGGATCGCGGATGCAATTTTAAATGTTATACCCATCAATTCTGGGCGGCTTGCTCTCGTTACCGGTCCGAAACAAATATATTCCCGCTAAACCGGGATAGGACGCGTTGCGACTTACGGGCTAGGTATAACCGTTCAAAAATTTTGTCTGATCCTCGATTCCGACGTTCGGATGGACAAAAGTCTGAGTAGTTCTGGCCCGTGCCGGGTTGCTTAGACGACTGCGATTTCGACTTTTGTGCGATTCACCTCGACATTTCACATTTGGGGTGATCCAGGTAGGGATATTTGGAGAATTGCGAAATTTTGGTTAGGAAGTTAGGGATATGCCGTGCGACTTTTAGTTTTTATTTCTACGTATGCGAAATTCGTATTGACGAACGCCTTCACTTGAATCTTTGCACCTGCAATGCAGAAAACTCATCAGCATTTCATGAAAGTAAAGTGCTTTGAACTCATTCATATTTCTAAAAAGAATTTTAAATTTTTAATTCGCATCAGAATTGATGCAAGTTGGAATTTTTAACTTAGAATTGAGTATTTATTATTTCCAGCCTTCATTTAAACATGGGAAATCAAGCATTTTGGCGTTACGTTCTTCTGTGGAACTCTGAGTCGTTCAGGGTTTCTAACTTCTCTATCTGTGACAGCAACCCTTTCAACAAATTGGTCATACAAGTATTCTGGACGTCGCGATTTTAATATACTATAAGTAATAAAGCTTATGAAATATTTTCTTCTACTAGCAACACTCAACCACCCAAGCCTTTTACGATATGGTGTTATATGCTCATCACGCTTTACATTAAATATAAATCGTATACACGATTTTAACAGCTTGGTCAATTTCCGATTAAGCTCGTCAGTTAAATCATTGTGAACCACACAACAATAATCAAAGTGAGGTAATATGAGGGAGAAGATGAACTTAGCTCTAAGATCAGTGGACAAATAATTTTTGTTAAATTGGAGCTCTTTCAAGGTAGCATACACTCGTCTAGAAATATTACCGACTTCTACATCCCAAGCCAATGTAGGAGTAAGGATTTATTTCAAGTTTTTAGCATTATCGACGAAAGGAATGATGGTATCCAGAAGCTTAACCGGGAGTAGAGAGGCCATGTCTAGGCTATTTATATATTTAGAACTTCCAAATATTAGCGCTTTGGTCTTGCTTGCACTACTTTTAAGCTTATTAGTTTCTGACCATTCATATAATCGCCCTTACATCTCGATTAAGTAGATCAATAGTATCACTGATTTTATTTGGACTGCACTAGTTGTATATTTGAAGATCATCAACAAAAAGCATATGAAGTGAGTGCTTGATAACAGCTCCAATATCATTGGGGAAGAGTATAAATACCGAAGGCCCAAGTACAGACTCCTGTGGAACGCCAGTGCCAATTTCTCCCAACTCCGATCTTTCTCCGCTTGATCCAATGACTGATTGATGAGGGCCCGAAAGATATGATGAAAACCACTTAAGTACTGAAGCCGAGAATCTATAATTCTTGCGTTTTAATAAAAGAAGCATATGAGGGACCATATAAAATGCTTTACAAAAATCAAACAGGACCATAATTGTCACCATTCGGTTATCAATGCCTCTTCTAATGTCGTCAATGACCCTAAGCAATAGCGTCTGCGTACTGAAACAATGGCTATAACCTGACTAATAAGCATTCAAACAGTTATTAGATTCAATGTATTCAATCATCTGACCATAAACAGTTGTTTCCAATGCTTTTGAGAGGCAACAGAGGATTGCAATAGGATGATAATCTCCAGCATGTTATGGAGCCTTAATCTTGTTAATAGGCTTTCTGAGAACCTTCTTCCACTCTTCAGGAAAAACGAAAGTTTGTAACGATGTTTTGAATAAATTAAGTATGGAAAAGGACTGGTGAAGCCTTCATAACAAAGCCTATATACTGACCATTAACCCCTATAGCCTCTGTTCTAATGTTATCCAGGCTCTCAATCAGTGAAAGGGGAGTTATGTTTGGAAAATAGAATCGAGAATCCTCAAAAGGAAAATGCAGGAGTTCAGCGAGCCCAGACTCTGTTACATTATATGCAGAGTTACCACAAATAGAGAGAAAGTAGACATTAATTTCATTTACTGAAGATACAAGTGGCAACTCTTCACACCTAGGTCTGACGTATCCTAGAGCCCTTGATTCCTTCCACAGACTTCTAGAATCATTTACACTATCCAATCTTGCAGCATTATAAACGTCCCTTGCTTCGTTGAGCTTTCGAGTGACGCCATTTCTCAAAGTCTTATAATCAGTATTTACTTCTATATTTTGTACTCTCTGCCAAGTCTTATACAGGCGGTTTCTTTTGTTCATCATATTCCTGATTTCTTCTGTCATTCAGAGGCAACAACTTTTTCGTGGGATAAACGAGCATAAATGTGCAAATTCATCCATAGCCGCATTTAGGGCATTACTTATGAAAATTTGTTTCTCATTTACAGAGAGATAACCTTCAAATGGACCCCACTCCACAGACTTCACTTTAGTAAGAAAGGCACCCTCATCCATGTTACGAATATCGCGGTATGTTTTTCTATTTTGAGAAGAAATACTAAATTTCCAAGCATATTCGATTGCAATGAGTTCATGTCCAGCTACTAATGGTACTGTTGATTAATGAGTTAAGAATACTTTTCTGTCATCATTCACTACACAGATCCAATTACGTATCAGAAATCGGAGTATGGTGCGTTGCGGAATACGGCACTATAAATAGATCGAGTGAGTCAAGTAATGCCTTGACATATAAAGATCCAGGATCCCGACTATTTAAGTCAAAGTTGAAATCACCCATAAGTATAACATTTTCATATGCATAAATGAATCTCAAAAAGAAGGACTCAAAATTATGTAGGTATTGACCATGAGGTCTTCTATAGACAACAGAGAATAGCAGCGGTGACATGGCACGACAAGATATTTCCATTATAATAAATTCGGGTTCATTAAAAACACCCTTTGATGTTTCCAATACTTTGATGTTTAGACCATTCATGACATACACAGCAACACCCCCACCCCTCCTGCCGTCTCTATTCTTACGCACAAACGAATTACCATCAAGAGCAACAATATTATCACTAATAGTTTCAGTTAGCCATGTTTCACTTATCGCTATAACTTGATATATGTTTATTATGATTCAAGTAAGAACGAAGTAAGTTAATATGCGATTTGAGTGAGTTAATATTAATGTGACAGATTTTTAGTAGCAAGTTGTGAGAGACAAGATTGGAGTCAGGGCCATTACTCTGAGTTATATGTGGCTGCAGGAAGGTATTGATTAATGTAAAGACGAGATTTACCCAGATTTAAAGGTACTTCATTTGCATATAGCGATTTCCTCTTTCTCATACTGGAAATCATCTCTTTTCGAGGCCTTAGCGTTGAAAATCAAACCAGAACTAATCGTGCCTTACCAGTGGTATCATTTGTATGAGCAGCAACTGATTTTGTGGAAGAATGTTTTGAAACAAGAGTTGAACTCGAACTTGACTCTAACGCCTCTCCTAATGCAGATGACTGAGCTTGTGTCGATGATACTGAGAGTGTAGAAGACATCCTGCGTACATTTTTCATCTCAGCTGGAGCTAGCTGAACATCAATAGCGATCGATAGTGCGTGCAACCACCCTTTCGCTCTTTTTTGGATTTTCACACTGTTATTAATGTAGGTTTTTAAGAATCGATCCCTTCAAATTAATTTACCCTTTCCTCAATTATATTTAGAACAATGTTTCGTGGCCATTTTCATTTTTGGCCTAGGCGATTAAAATTATTCTCATAAATCGTTACTCTCCTCATTCATAAGTTGACTCGTTGTTAGTCCCCGGGAGTTTCGAATGCTGCGTCAGCGTTCTGACAGTAAGCTCTCAGGGTTCGAGCGAGCAGAGAGAGAGAGAGTTTGTAACTCTTATAGAGTTTTGAATCAATGTGGCTGGAAATAATATTTCGAGCCACATTAATTATTCAAAAGCGAATCTCAGAACTTGCTCGTAACACATAAATTCTCCAAATTCCATGAAATTCCCTGAATTCCCTAAATTCCATGAATTCTCTGAATTTCATTAATTCTATGAATTTCATGAATTCTATGAATTTCATGAATATTCTGAATTTCATCAAATCTCTTAATTCCATGAATTCTCTGAATTACATGAATTCTCTGATTTACACAAATCCTCTTAATTACATGAATTTTCTGAATTACATGAATTCTATGAATTCGCTGAATTCTCTAAATTCCACGAATTCCATGAATTTACTGCATTCCATCCATTTCCTTCATTCCGTTGATATACTGAATTCCATGAATTCTGTTAATCTGCTGAATTGTGTGAATTTCATGAATTCTCTGAATTTCATGAATTTTCTCAATTCCATGTATTCTCTGAATTCCATGAAAATTCCTGAATTTCAAGAATTCTCTGAATTCCATGAATTCTCTTAACTCTCTGAATTCTATTAATTCTATGAATTCTATGAACTCTATCAATTCTCTGAATTCTATGAATTCTCTTATTTGCATGAATTCTCTGGATTTCATGAATTCTCTGCATTTCATGAATTCTATGAATTCCATTGAAATTCCTGGATTCCATGAATTCTCTGAATTCCATGAATTCTATTAATTCTCTGAATTCTATGAATTTTCTGATTTCCATGAATTCTATGAATTTCACGAATTCTCTGAATTCTACGAATTCTCTAAATTCCATGAATTCTCTGAATTCTCTAAATTCCATGAATTCTCTGAATTCCATCAATTCTCTGGATTCCACGAATTCTCCGAATTCCATGAATTCTCTGGATTCCATAAATTCTCTGAATTCCATCAATTCTCTGAATTATATGAATTCTCTGAATTCCATGAAAATCCCTGAATTCCATGAATTCTCTGAATTCCATGAAAATCCCTGAATTCCATGAATTCTCTTAACTCTCGGAATTCTCTGAATTCTCTGAATTCTATGAATTCTATCAATTCTCTGA
>CAKNYM010019075.1:0-11913 GCA_932195095.1 Andricus curvator
GCGCTAAAACTTTAAACAATTGTGCAGGTCCATATATTCAAATTGTGCAATTTTCGCTAATTCCATCATTTTAGTACTATTTCAAAGAATAAGTACGCCAATTTTCACACCTCTATGGCTTTTTAAGCAAGAGGTACATCAAATCAAAGTGAGCAAATTAAACAATCAACCTAATTTGCATAAATTCATACAATCTAATTATGATTTTAGATATACTTTTATTTATCAAGTAGGTATGTACAGTTCCTTGCGGAAATTTTTTCTCTAATAGTAATTCGCTCAGTGAAAAATAACTATTTGTTGTAACGTGGTAAAATGACTTATAACAAAAGCTCTATTATCTTGCAAATTATTAACTTTGGAGAAAAAGTGTTCATTACAAAAATGTGTATTTCAGTTTGCACTTTCGAAATAGTGTTACTTTTTTTTCATTCATCAAAGAATTTTCCGGTTATTGATAAAAGTATTTGTTGCCACTTATTTTACACGTTAATTGATTTTGTTCAATAAATATTCGTCGGAGCAAAAAAATGCCTAAACAACTATTATTTCTCATGAGCTTGTCTGACAAGAAGAGAAAAAAAAAATTTCAAAAATTTCAAATTTTAAATGTTTAATGTTACGTTTATAAAAAAAATAATTAATTGCGAATATCTCGAAAACGGCACGTTTGCCAGAGTTCTGATACACGGTTTTGGAATCATTTTACATAAGAATAAAAAAATAAAAAAAATGGACCTCGTCGATCCGACGGAGATTGGGTTAGCGTCTGGACTAGTAAGTACTATGAACGCGGACGGTGGAGAAAGTCCTGTCGCTTATTGCACTGAAATCTGTCATATTTCATCAGATGTATCACTAATTTTCTCGGAAACTATCACTTGTAGAAAAAAATGTTTGAAACAAAAAATGTGTCTCTTGATGAGATCTATATCTTTTGTTTGAACGATTTGGCGAAATTTTGCGTATTGGCTTAAATAAACGGAAACACCCATGATTTTTATGGTTTTTTATGGTTTCACCATGAAAATCGCCTAGTCGCAAATTTTCACTATCATATTCGTAATCAGCGCGTCAAAACACATAAGTATACGAAGTTTGAAGGAAATCGGAGAATTCAGCTATTCGGAACTTTATCCAAAAATTCGTAATCATCGACCACGAAAACCCTTTATTGCATATGCAACTCGTACTTTTATGACATAAGATGATTTTTACACTTTTCAGCGGCCATCTTGCATTCGCCATTTTGGAATTTTTTTTAAATAATAAAAAATTCGTTATCAGCGCCCACGAAAACCCTGTATTGCATACCCAACGCGTACTTTAATGAAATGAAATGAGTTTTACACTTTTCAGCGGCCATCTTGGATTCGCCATTTTGGATTTTTTTTAATACTAAAAAAATTCGTAATTAGCGACCACGAAAACCCTTTATGGCATACCCAACTCGTACTTTTGTGACATAAAATGATTTTTACACATTTCAGCGGCCATCTTGGATTCGCCATATTGGAATTTTTTGAACTGATACAAAATTTGTAATCAGCGACCCCGCAAACACTTGAAAAGAGAATTGCAAGAATAAAAATTATGTTTTTGCAAGAATCAGATCAAAAATAAGAGATTAAATTCAGCGGTTTTTTTCTTGTGGCGGCCATTGTTGGTCCGCTATTTTGAAAAAATCATAAAGTACCATACGGCGCTAAAAAGTAGAAGCTTCGACGAAAATTTTGAGCCCTATAAGGTCCATTTATCTCAAAAATTAAAGTGTGAGGCGGGGGCTGATTTCACGGAGAATGCCCCATATATATGTGAAATATATATAAAACTTTCCTCATATAAGTTTCGCTACATAAATTCACGCCGAAAAGTAGTTTTTGGGACACATATTATATATAATCAAAGGGAGAAAAAGAGCAAAAAATCTCCCCTAATGGGTTTCAGATTATAATAATTTTAGATGAGTTTTCAAAGTTGGCGATGCTGAAAAAAAAAGAAATTTAAAAAATATGGTTTATTCCTTTTTTTCACTTTGCCTTGGTGGCGGCGCTAAGTCGTTAAACCTATATTAAAGGAGTTATTGTTTTGAAATGTTTACACGCCCTCATTAAAAAGCCAAGAGTTTCATTCGTATTTCGCTTATGCAATCCTCCAAGGTTGTCCTACTAATAATTAGAATTCCTAGATCCCTGAATACTTCAACTTTTTCAAGTTCCGAGCCATCAATAGAGTCCCTGTGGTGCAAAACTACATTTTTATTTGAGAAAGATAGTATCTTGCAATTGGATGGATTTAAACTCAATTTATTCATGTTACACCAGATTTTAGAAAGATTAAGATGACCTTGGAGATTTACACAAGAGTTTATATTGGCAATTGGTAACCATTTTTTACATTATCTGCATATAGCCGATGGTAGCTATCCAAGATAAGCGATGCATCAATCATTAATATCATAAAAAGCAATGGACCCAAAGTGGATCCTTGAGGTATTCCAGACGATGGAAAAACTGGTTGAGAAGAGTGACCAGTATATTGTAAATCATAAAACATACTTTCATACTCATACTCTAATAGAAATTTGGAAATATCAGAAACTAAAGACTTCAAATAATTTAAAAGTATTTCATGAAAGCAGCGAAATGTTTTACAAATAAATCTTGTCTCGAACATCGCGAAGAGAATTTTCATGAAGATGTTACTCACTGTATCAATGAACAGATTTGATTCATCTTTCCAAATAAAACCACCATTTTTTTTTAATTTCAGGAAAATGTAATTAAGATCACCCTTAGATACAACAAAAATTAAGCCTCTATCCAAAATTTAAAACATTGTCTCCACATTTTCGATTCTAGTGCGCTATATTTTACAGAAAATCTTGTGCCACCTAGAAAGAATTCGTGTTGCAAATTCCCAAAGCTAACGATGACTCACTTGCAGAATCTGAGATCTATGGAATTAACGATACGTTTTCGAGTCTCTCTCAAAATTTATTTTACATTTTTCACTTTAAGGTTCAAATATATCATTTCGATAGTACTGCGTTTTTCGATTGGCAGCTGATGTTATTATAAAAGGAAAATAAAATTAGGTGCAATGCGGTCATTGACATCATTATCATTTTATATTACACGAGTAATTGCCAATATTTATATTTTATTGTCCGATATTTTCAGTCATCCTACTATCTTCCATTTTATTTATATACACCACATTTTGAGATTTCAAACTTTTATTTCGTCTATATATCTTGAATTTCCAAAAACGCACACATAATGTTTTACAATATCTCCCGACCAAGTTATATTAACTTTTTTATCATTCAATCAGATTAAAAGGCATACAGACAAATTTTATTTTTATGTTTTTAGCGTAATTTTAAGTTTTAAAGTTCTTGGAAGATTTAGAATCACAGTTTATTATGGTTATGGCATGAAGTTAAACATGTAATATTCATTATACACTAGCTTTACAATTTTTGGATAAAAAAATTATTTACTTCTGAGAGAAAAATGTTTGAGATTTTTTGTCAGGAGTTTGCATATTCCAATTATTTTTCCCAGACAGAAGTTACGTAAGTTGAGATCTTAATTGTCAGTGCGATGTACAAATATTTATCTTCACATAAATTTCGTGAACATTCTTCCACACACACACACACACACACACCTTATCGTAAATAAATTTAAAAAGTTCTAATTCTTTGAATTTTTTACTTCTTTCCTTGCTTCCTATGAATTCTTGTTTTTCGATTTAGTTACGTTGTGTTGAATGGAACAACATTGGTTTTCCGGTATGTTTTCGATTTCTAAAAATACTATTCCATGCGATGCAAAGTTTTCTAGAATTTATCTTGAATAAGATAACCTTCAACTATCACAAAATTTTTAATTATATTAATCCGAGATGGCGGGCTTCCGTTTCCGATACCGAATGGTAAAGTATGCGTGTTCGTTCTGTGCTATCTTTTTTGGTTTTGGCGATGAGCGTGAAGGTGTGATTGAGGCGAAAGGTGGTAAGGGAGGTCAGTGTAGTGAAGGGGTTGCGTGGATGTATGGGGGGCTGTTTTGTATGGTTGAAAGAGTTAGGAGGAAAGTTGAAAGTGCTAATTTGGAGGTTAGTTGTCGAGGACGGAAAAGTGAGAGAGAAGATAGGGGACAGCAGATCGGTAAGATAGGCCAGCATGTTTGTTGCGAGGAGCCCAGTGGGGTCCGACAGAGGGCAGCAGGTAGACAACAACCCCGGTGCTGATGATCTCACTGAGACAGGCGAAACAGGGAGGGTTAAGGATCATACCGGAGATAGTGATGATGGCGAGGTTCGATATGCTACGCCAGGGAACTTCGGGTGGGGAGAGAAGGAAGGGGGAGTAGCTGACAGGAGGACTCGAGGTAGGCCGTCAAGTCGGGAACTGCTTAATAGATTCAGAGCTAGTAGTTTAGGATCGAGACAACTTTTTGATAAATGGAGGCAGGGGGAGGGTTTACGGATAAAGCGATGAGGGGGATAAGACGGATGACAGTGAAAGATCAAGGGAGGAAGAGGGATATGAGCAGGGGAGATGAGAAGTTGCGGAAAAAGTTTTTAAAAAAGTCTCCATCGGAGAGGAATAAAGCAAAACGAAAAGTCGATCTAGAGAGCCTGGAAAATCTCATTAAAGGGTTTAGAGAGGAAACAAACCGAAGTCAGAATGGCATGCAAAAGCGAGTGGAGGAGGTTTGGGAGGAAATAAAGAAAGTTAGAGAGAAGTGGGAAGAATGGGATCTGGTGTGGCAGCAAGAAAAGGATGAAGTATGGAATCAGTTGGAGCATATTGAGAAAAATCAAAGGATGAGTGAGAAAGAGAGAAAATCTTATATGAAGAAGTTGGAAGAAAGAGTGAGAAAGCTAGAATGTAAGTCTGAGGATATAAAAAAAGGGGATGAAGGGGCAATAGAAGGAGAGAGAATAAAAGGAGTGAATGAGAACGTTATCCTAGAAAATGTGAGAATGAAATCAAGATTGAGAGAGTTGAAAAGGAAAATGGAAGTAGAAGAGAAGACGACACGGAGTAGAAATATAGTGATTGGAGGAATGAAAGTGGATAGTGTATCAGGAAGAGAAGAAGTGGAAAAGTTGATCGGTGAAATTGGAGCAAAATTGCACGAGGAATAGGTAAATGGAGTGGGAAGGAAGATTGAAGGTAAATCACGTATGTACATAGTGCAAATGAGAAATGAGGAAGAAAAAGTTGATATCTTGAGAAAGAAGAAAGCTTTAAAGGGGAGCGAAGAAAGGATAGATGAGGATATGACGTGGAATGAAAGAAGAAGAAAGTGGATGATGAAACAGAGAGCATGGAGTGAAAGAGTGAAAGGGAACAGGGTATGGATAGGGAAAGACAGGATGTGGATAAATGGGAATGTGTGGATATGGGAGGGTGAGAAAGAAAAACTGAGTGAAGTGTGTAGGGAGGGTCCATGGCGACAAGGGGAAGAAGTGGAGACTAAGGATATAAGGGAAGAGGTAATGGAAACAGTAGATGTTGAAAGAAAAGAAGAAGGGTGACAAGGGAAAGAAGTGGAGACTAAGGATATAAGGGAGGAGGTAATGGAAACAGTAGAGGGTAAAAGGAAAGAATCAGGAGAAGGCGAAGCGACAGGGTTTCCACAAAAGTAGGGAGGGGACATAATGACGACAGAAAGGAAAAAGGAACGAATAAAGAAGTGAGGGTAGCGTTTTGGAACGTATCAGGGCTAATGAATAAAGATGAAGGATTCTGGGAAGAGGTGAAATGAATGGGATGTAGTGATGTTGAGTGAAACCTGGGTAGATGAGAAGGATTGGAAGAGAGTGAAGAGGAAGTTACCCAAGAGATATATGTGGAAGAAGGGTTAGAGAAAAGATTTGGGAAGTATGTAATAGAGTATGGAGAGGGGAAGGATGGCCGAAGGAGTGGAGAACAGGATTGGTAGTTCCTTCATTAAAGAAATGAGGGGGTAGAAAAGTGGAAGATTATAGAGGAATCACTCTTATGCCAGTAACGTATATAATATACGCGGAGGTGCTTCAGAAGAGATTAGAAGAACAGGTAGAAGAGAAAGGAAGTATTCCACACAATCAAACAGGATTCAGGAAGGGGATGGGGACAGTTGATAACATTTTCGTGCTGAACTATCTAGTCAACAGAAATCTGGGACAGAAAAAAGGAAAACTGGTAGCACTCTTCGTAGATTTTAAGGCAGCCTTCGACTCGGTGAATAGGAAACTTTTGTGGAAGGCAATGAAAGAATGGGAGGTGGACGAACAGCTGATTGAGAGGATAAAAGAGGTATTTACGGAGACGAAGACAAAGTTGAGGGTCAGGGAACAAAAAGGAGAGGAGTTATGGACAGGGAGGTGTCTCAGGCAAGGGTGACCGCTAAGTCCGTTGTTGTTTAGTATATTGTTGACAGACCTAGAAGAGAAAATGGGAAGGAAAGGTAAAGGGGGTATAGTTCTAGGAAATAAGAGAATATACTCGTTAGAGTACGCGGACGATGTGGTGCTCCAGGCAGAAAATAAATGTGGAATGAACTTGCTGATAAAAGAATTAGAAGAGTATGTGAGAGAAAGACCTGACAATTAATGTGACGAAGACAAAGATAGTATTTTGCAGGAAGAGAAAGAATGAAGTGAAGTGTGGATGGCAGATGAATGGGGAAATGGTGGAAATGGTAGAGGAATTTTGTTATTTAGGATTTTGGTTCGAAGCGGGAGGTGAAAATGATCTGCAAGTGAAAAAAAGGATAGAAAGTGCAACTAAGGTGATGGGTCAAGTGTGAGGGATTGGAAAAAAAAGATTCAGAGAGGACTGGAAGATGAGATTATGGCTGTTTGATTCACAGGTATGGTCTGTGATGTGTTATGGAGTGGAGATTTGGGGGTGGAAGGAGTACAAAAAAGTAGAAAACATGCAAGAGAGATTTCTGAGATGGGTTATGGGAGTGAGCTTGAACTGCCCAGGATATATGTTGAGAGAAGAAACAGGGAGAGAGAAATTGGTGATGAGACAGAGGAAAAGGGTCTGGAATTTTGAAGAGAAACCTAAGAGTGGTAAGGGTAGCAAAGTTGCCCAAGTATGCCTGCAGGAAATATTAAATAGAGAGAGGAGAAGAAACACGGGACATTCATGATGGGAGCAGGAGAGATGGCAAGCCAGAAAGGAATGGAGAACGTGTGACGAGGGGAGGGAGTGGCAGGAAGTAGAAGCAGAAATAATCAAGGAGCAGGAAGAGAAGAGGTGGGAAAAGATTTTGGAGTCAAAATACAATAAATGGTATAAATTGGTTAAGATGGAAAGGGTCCCAGAATATTTAGGAAAGTTAAAAAATGAGTGCAGGTGGTCCAGGCTGGTACGTTTTAGAATGGGAGAAGGAATGAATGAGTGTAAATATTGGATAAGTGAAGAAATGAAAATGTGTAAAGTATGTGGTTATGAAAGGAAATCATGGGAGCACGTGTTGGAGAGATGTATGGGGGAAGAGGAAAGGGGAAAGAGCGTGGTAGATAGAGTTAGATGGATACTGAGCGGTTGTGGACAAGCGGAAAAGTGGATGAAGAGTCTAAAGAGAATAGGGAAGAGAGAATACAAGGGGGTGGAAAAAAACAAAATCGAGACCAAAATTAATACAAGAGAAATATGTAAGAAAAATTAGTGTTGCGTAACTTACAAAAGCTTGAAGAGAAATGGTAAGAGGAAATGGAAGCCCTGGAAGGTCTCGCGCATTTGTAAGATAATATGTAAGAGTTAGTAAATAATAAGAAAGCGAAGCAATTAAAGGTTAAGTTAGGTTAAGTTAGGCATAAGGCATAAGGTGCCCTAGCACACCTTTACACCACACCTTTCTCTAACACCTTGCTCTACTTTGCAAGTCTGCACTTAATCTGCTCCCCACTTTGGTCCACCGTGTTGTCTTTCTTACCTTCGTGTTCTTCTTCAATTTTCGTCGTCCCCATTCCGGTTACTACCGTTTCTTCTTCTGCATCGCTCCACTGCCATATCATCTCCCCTACCTATGCTTTCTGAATCTAAGAGAGACTTCGTCCCCAGCCATTACCACCCTTCTCCTCTTCTTTCTAAGCCATTATTGGATTTCTTCTCTCCTTTTGGTTAGATCCTCTTCCAACCGGGTATCAGAGCCTCTTAACCTGCCCTTGGCATTTAGAAGGAATAAAGACTTTTCATTCAAAAAAGAAAACATATTTAATGCAAATTGTTTTTTCAAGCCAGAGTTGAATTTTTAACCCAAAAATATGAATTTTCAACCAAATAAGAGGAATTTTGTAGAGAAATTTTAATCCAAGAAGATTAGTTTCCTACCAAAAAAGAGGAATTTTCAGCAAACTAAACTACTCACTACACACTTGGCTTTGACTTCAATATATGGGATAAGAGAAATTTATTAAACATTATCCATTTCGAGGACTTACTTTCATAGGTCCGGATGAAGAAAGCACAGGAGAAAAACTTCGGTAAACTGTTCCTTGACAAGAGGATGCACGGCATCTTCCACAAAAAAGTGAAGGATCAGTCGATGTCGTATGAGCTAACGCTGGCTTTCCTTAAATCACCCGGATGGAAGTCGCACACGCAGGGATTCATTTTGGCTTGTCAAGAATATGCCGTTTCAACTTTAGCAAACCGTAGTCACATTTTAAGCGAAAACAGTCTTGATGATAGCTACAGAGCGTGTCATGCGCATCCCGAGCACCTAGGTCACATACTATCTATTTGTCCAACTCATGCGAGAACGACCTACATCCAAAGGCACAATGCGGGACTAATAGTGCTTTATTACCATCTCTGTCACTCTTACGGCATCACCCATAATACCGCTCCGCTAAACGCTCCTAGGAAAATAGAGTCAATTGTCGAAAATGAGAAGTACCGCATATACTGGAACTTCATATTCTCGACAACTATTTCTGTTGCGCACTCAAGGCCTGTCATAGTTCTCCTTGACTTCGAGAAGCGAAGCATGTTCGTTATCGAATTTTCGGCACCAGCTGACAAAAACATCATAGCCAAGAAGAATTAATAGAAAGAGAGGTATGAAGACCTTGTAAGGGAGTTGCGACGCTTATACCTGGGATATTCTGATAAGCTAATCATCCTGATCATCGGTGCTCTTGGAGGTGCCAAGCTTTCACTGCAGGCTCGGTCAACTCTGTGGGAAATAAATGGCGATATTCCGCGCCATCTGTGATGAGCCAGAGAACTACAGACGCGTGCATGTGTTGGTCTTTATATATGTATAGGCCCCTTCCTTACATGTATTGAATACTAGAATAATTCAACAAAAAAGGAATTATAAAGACAAAATGAAGCAAATAAGAAACGAAAAATAGGAAATTAAAGATAATTATCATTCTATTTCCCATTTTACGTTTCTCATTTACTTAATTTTGCCTTTATTTGAAGGTAGGCAGTACAGAACTACATAACCAACAAAATCACAGCCACAAGCGACAACAAACAATTTGCCGCGCACGCGCTTTTTACATCGCCCCACCCGTTGGCGTTGAAAGTTAGCGCCATCTGCGATGGGCCAGAGAAATAATATCGCACCCCTCAATGCCTCTCTGTCCCCGCGCCCTAGTCCTAAGAATTCGCCATTTCACTGTACAGAGTTGACCGAGCCTGTTTCACTGGTTATTAGCCTGAAAAGCATCCCTGCGTGTCAATAAAATGCTGAAACGCTTGGGGGTAAGATGCAGAAGGCGGCCGTCCCTGGGTCGCTTCGTGTCTTCAGGGTGTACGAGACTTTTGCCGGATTATCGTATTGAATCCGTCACAGACTGAAATGTTTACCACCTTTTTTCAGTTTTTAAACTTATAGTAAATGCGTAGGGAAAAAGGTACATTATATGCTTGAGTGTTTTCGATACTATTGGAAATTTTAACAAACTTTATAATTTTATTAGTGGAAATTGTTTGGGATAGGGGGTTGAGTGATGATCCAATTACGTGCATAATATGAATGAGAATATCCTGTAGTTTGTAACGAAACAGTTGAAAAATAAGGATTAGGGTTCAATAAGTAAGGATACTCGTATGGAGAAATATGATTATGCGGAAGATGAGAAAATCCTTGTTTGTCTGAAGTTGTCTTTGGTTTTGGTTCAGAAGTTCTATATGAGTCTTAATTCGTTTGAAAACGAACATGAGAACGAGGACTACGGTCCCGTGTTCATACTCGAGCGCGACTTTTAAAGTTGTGTCGAAACTCAGGGGGTTGCGTGCTTCAACCAAGCCGGATATTCTATCAGGTGAACCACGTTTGATAGCTGCAAGGGCAAATACATTAGGTGGGGGTAAAAATTGTTTAACATTCTGATATTTATCTTCAAGAGCTGCTTGAGCAATTGATTTTAGGAGAATTAGTCGATCAAATGATTCACTGACGTTTTCTTATCTATTTATCCGAATGGTCGAAATTTCATGCATATAACAGCATTCCTTGTTAAGGAATAAATCAAAATGATGTAAAGACGACTACCAGCGGTAACTCTGGGGTTTATATATGATAGATATGTACAATATGTCGCGTTCCTTTCAAGTTTGTAGATTGACACGTTCCTTGCAAATTTAGTGCCCTCTACTGAGGCTCAATGTGTGATAGCTTGACCTTTCTCTTGCTCTTTTAGCAATTTGGATTCTACAGGGTAGAACCTGACTGCAGCTAAATTATCTTATCAGGCGCTTTCAGTTACAGCATGTCTAACATTACGCGTTAATCATGACTTATTTACGTTACAGAGTAAAGTATCATGTGATTAGTTCATTGATTATGAAACATCAAAGATATTCGTCCACACGCGCACGCACACACGCACTTATTATCCATATATCTGATACTATTTAGTTTTAGAATTATCCTTAATTGATACATTTTATGTATATATATATATATATATATATATATGTATGTATATATATGTATATATATATGACCACCCATCTCTAGTGGGACCCTGCGGTGGTTGTTTAACTTTTTTCAAATTATATATATGCACACACACACACACACACACACACACACACACACACACACACACACACACACACACACACACACACACACACACACACACACACACACACACACATATATATATATATATATATGCATGTGTGTGTGTGTGTGTGTGTGTGTGTGTGTGTGTGTGTGTGTGTGACGGGCGCCGAAGGAAGGGGGCTTACTCTGAAAAGTGAGATCTTCCAGGGCGATCGGTCGAAGTCGACCCGATAGGCGCGACTTTTAGGAGAAAGAGAAGACTCACGAAATCTTTCCTGTCCACTTACCACTACATTCTGACACATATAGCGGCGCCGCTACAGAAAAACGAACCAGAGACGAGGAAAGAGATAGTTCGTAAACGCGGCTCACAGACGGATTATAGATGAGACGCGGAGATGTATTGGTGAGTGGTGGGAGGTGTTTCGCGGGATCTCGAGCTCTCGAGCGAAAGCACACACACACACACATATATATATATATAAGGTGTCCCAGACTCAAGTGTCTGGACTTATATAGCTGTATAAAAATAAAAATAAATGAATCGAAAATTTCTTTTCCAAAAATCAGTTGAAGTTTTTGATTTATAAAATAATGAGGCTGGACCAGTCAGGAGCGCGGTATAAACAAATCTGCGTGTGTGAGCGGGAGTCCAACGTAGTGTTTGTTATTGAAGCAAGCGCCGAAGTGGGATTGCGACGGGGGAACAGGGCAAGACTGTGTATACCGCGCTTCTGATTGGTGCAGCTTAAATATTCAATAACTCAAAAACTAAACTTCAAATGTTTTGAAAAAGGAATTTACACTCTGTATACACACATTTATATATAGTTAAAAGTTTGTCATAAGGACAACCGCAGGATTTCGC
>CAKNYM010019075.1:12313-22902 GCA_932195095.1 Andricus curvator
GTGTCGTATAGCGCTTCTGTCAACGAGCTCAGGATCTTCGGGGATGCTATCGGGATATATATATATATATATATATATATATATATATATATATATATATGCTGAAAATAATTAGGCGCGTATGCACACTCTGTGGTGCCAGAAACACCCAGAGCTTCAGCACTTTTTGATTGAATCATTGCGAAATCAACGTGTCTACTTCTTGAAAAATGGATATGTACGCGGAGCGCTTCTCCAACCGCTGCTTGATCAAGCTGCAGACAAAGATAAGGAAACGACATTGAGACCAAACGCGGAAAGCAGGAACCTTCTGAAAGATGCTCCCGATTTCAGGACAAGGAGAAACATTAACATGCAAGTACCTCCCAAGCCCCAACATCTGGCTAAAATGGATGCCTCCCTTCGTGAAGATATCTCGCAAGAGTTCGACTTTCGTACCATCAAATGATCAGTTCATGGTGCTGCGAGATCTTTGGCTGGTTAAAATCGAAGGTTAAAACCGATGATGGATCAAAAGACCAAAAGACGCTTGCATCAACTGAACAAGAAGATTGGGTGGGCAAGACAGACTGCGTCCCGTGTTGAATGTGTGACTGACTACATAACATCTGGTACACCGTTCACGGAAAGGGTTCAAAAGTTCGCACAAGAACTGATGATCTTTAATCACACTCTGAACAAGTCAAAGCTGCTGACAATCAAGCAGCATATTGTTGACAAAATACGAGTGTTATCTGACGCAAGCAGGAGAATACAGAAGAGGGAGAGATGGATCAGGAAGAATGAACAGTCTCTCGCTGACCCATCGCGCCTCTTCAGCGATCTCCCTGTTTCTGTCAAAAATCCACTCAAGTCTAACGAGGTAGAGACTTTTCGGAGATAGGTATACAAGATCCCGAAAACACTAAACTTGAAAGAAGATACTGACAATATCATCCGCTTCAAGGAGTTTTGCGACAACCTCACAAAATCTGTGGAGGAATGTCCATCATTCACTGCCGAAGAGGTGAAAAAAGCACTTGGAGGCACGAAAAACTTTTCCGCTGCTGGACCAGATTATATCAAGAACTTCTGGTGGAGGAAGTTTACTTCAACACACCAACATTTGGCCCGCATATTATCCTCATATTTAAAGTCGGAGACGCCCATTCCGCAGTCACTGGTGTTAGGACGCACTATACTCTCACCGAAAAAGGGCAACTTGTGCGACCCAGAGAATTACAGGCCAACAACTTGTTTGAATACACTGTATAAGATCTTTACAGCTGTCCTGAACAATAGGACTGTTCGTCGAAGTGAGCCTGCGTGGCGAGAGATGTACGAACAACGTGGATCGGGAAAACGTGTAGCAGGCTGTCGAGATAACCTGCTAATTGAAAGGTGTGCCTCTAAAGACGCTACCTCAAAGCCGCATTCAGGACGTAACATCAGTAAATGAGTATCTCCCAAGCAGATACAAGCATCTTTTTCAACAGATTTGGTCTTCCAATTTGTCCGCGTTGAACAAGGTATCTGCGAACGAGCTTACGGCCCTTGATATCACCACACGTAAGATCATGCATATGCATAAAAGCTTGCATATCAATTTTTCAGTTCCGGGATTATACATTTCACGATAGTGATCGGTGGTCGATAGTGAATGAATCTAGATACTTCACTTCTAAAATTCAAAGTAAAGAAAGCAGAGGTTGAAAAATTTCACCAACAGATACTCGATCAGAAAATGTACGGAAAATTTCACAGAAATGTAGAAAAACAGTCCTTGTCGAAGAAGCAACCTTTTGCTTTCCTCATATCATCAGGGCTTAATTCAGGTACAGAGGGTTTTATTTTCGCATGCCAGGACGGTGTCATTTCCACCCTAGTATACCGTTACCGCATTTTATGTCAAGAAGTTCCCAGAGATAGGTACAGAACGTGCCATGCACACGCTGAGTACCTAGAACACATACTTTCAGGATGTCCCACCCACGTGGGAACGAGGTATATCTACAGTCATAATGCGACCCTAAGAGTGCTTTAGTACGATCTTTGTCGCTCTTACGGCATTGGCCGCGACCTTGCGCGGCCGAACGCTCCAAGGGAGATAGAGTCATTTGTCCAAAACGAAAAGTGCCAAATTTTCTGGAACTACGATTTCCGGACAGCAGTCTCCGTTGCACACTCGAGGCCTGACATCGTTCTCCACGACTTTGAGAAACGAACTATATTCATTATCGAATTCTCGGCTTCGTCCGAATACAACATCACTGCCAAAAATATGCCAAGGCACTTGCGAGATGGATGCAGAAAGCTGTCATCCTTGGGTCGCTTTGTGTCCGCAAGACACACAAGGGTTTCGCCAGCCTATCGTTGTGATTTCATCGTGCCCTGTGACCACCCATGTCACGGTCGTGAGACGTGGCCATAAGTGTGATTTACCGTAGTTCTACTGAGATCCGGTGGCATTTTGAGAGGGCAGTTGCTCTCAGTGGAATCCTGCGGTGGCTGTTTAACCCTTTTTTTAAATTATATATATGCATTAACTGACCGATACTAGATAATTATATTATATCGGTAAAACCTATGCATGAATGATTGAATCTGGTTAGTGCGTCTAAGTATATATGAGTAGCTATCACTTGGTTTCCCCACGTTATTTGAATTTCGTTTAGTCCTTGCATCGACTGGGGCTCTCCATCATTTGGATCCGTTCGTCCCCTCTTTATCGATGGTTGCATGTGCAATTATCGATTTTTTCTTCTATTGAGACTAATTTCACGTAATGGTCATGCTACAGCTTTTCTTTGACCCTTTCGATACTAAAATGTACATGGAGTCACTCAGTAACGTAGTAAATATAAAAGTGAATATAAAAATAATATTAATAAGTTGTTATTTTTAAGAAACTAATTTAGCTGTACTTGCATTTGACATGAACTATGCAAATAGAATTGCACGTATCTGAAAATAGAGATATTTGAATAATCAAAACGCACAAACTTACCTTAGTTCTCTCTAATAGCGAAAATTTAACTTTTAAAAATAATCACCAAATTTTAGTCACTTGAAGTCAGAACTGGTCTGTGAGCCGGATGAGGAACGATTTCGAAGTTTAGCGACTTCAGTCGCTCTGTGGTCTCAATATTGCAATGTAATCCCGCCTTGTCGTATTGGAGTAAAAAATTGTTCAATTCTGGATTTACTCGCCCATAAATTTGAATCGGCAACTGATTCTCGGAGGTCAAGAACTCGAAGACCGCGCGCTGCTGGCACCGTACGCTGAAAAACGTATCCATTTAAATTTCGTAACTCCGCACCGGAGATGTGCACCTGTATATTTTTCGGACCGTCCTAAGGTAGATCGCACGTGTTTTGGCATGAGACCATCTTCATTTAGGTGACTCAGCCAATTGGAATATTACAGGGTTGAAAGCATTACTTTTCAGCCAACCGTCATATTATCCTTATTTAAACAAAAAACTACGCGTTCCGGTCCTTGTCTGATGACCATAACTGTATTTTTGTATTTTTTGTATTGCATCAGGGAATCCCGCTCTTTTAGCCTTCTAGGGCTCCTGCTGGCTCTTGTCTCCAGGTCTGGTGTTACCGGATTCTACAGGAGACTCAGCTAAGTGTGTCAGCACCAAGAAACTTCCCCTGAGCTTCCGTTACTTCCTCCGTCTCGGTGGTCGAGTCGACATCCAAGATCTCTACCTCGGTCTTAGAGACGAAACGGTAGAACACTCCACTCTTTTCAGTAGCAGCTGCGATGACCGATGATAGTTTTGCCTCGGCATATGACAGATAGTTTTTTCAGAACACATATGATACTGAAAATGTAGTACTTTTTTCCTCCAAGAACACTATTTGTTGTGTAATTAATAAAATTCATGAAATTGTGAATGCGGCACATTCAAACGAATTTTCTTGTCCAGTGGAAAGTTGCCTAAAATGCAGATACGTCTTTCACCATTTGCACGGCATTATTGTTGGCAAGAACACACCGGTATGTTTATGTCCATATTCGCAATCAGCGTCTCATAATACGTTAGAATACGTCATTTGAACAGAATTGGAGGTATGTGCCTTTCTGAAGCTGCAAATTATTATGACGGCTGGGCATGCAGTAGTTTGACAGCTTTTTAATAAAAGTTGATGAAGTTGTTAAATACATGATTTGATGCAAGTTAAGTGCGGATAGGATTCGATAGAGTTAAGTGAGAAAATTACGATATAAAAATATAAGATGTTGTGACGGACAAAATTTGATCAAATATTCAAAGAATGTTAATAAGATGTCATACAAGTCATGCTGTGCGCATATTTGATAGAGTTCCAATAAAAAAATCATGATAGAAATGTTTAAGATTTCTCGGTGAAAACAATTCAAAACAAAGTCTGAAGTTGTCAAACTTAGGATGGGATTCAATTTTTGTGCAGATAAGGTTTAATTTTATCGAAATAAATAATATTCTAAATCTTGACAGATTGGGATGGAATTTTCCATAAACGTGTAGAATTTAATTAAATGGCATTGCATTGCTAAAAGGGAAAATACCAAATTAAACATTTTTCAGGAAAAATATTCAAGTAATACAGCCGACGATGAGTGTGCATATTCGATGATATCGAATTTCTGCATCCAAACTCGACTTTTGGTATCCGGCTTTCCCTTGGTCAAAAGTCCAAGAAAATGTTAGCGCTTCGAATAAAAAACCAAATGTAGACTGTAGGGGATATATAGTAAGAAAGAATTTTTAAAATGTAAATGTCCAAATAGGATGTACTTGTGAGTGATAAGATAAAATAAAATACTCAAGTAATATAACTTAAAATTTAATTTCAGAAATAAAGAATATTCGACGGAATCATAATCATGGAAGTTGAAGAAAAAACGTGGCTGTATATCTTAGATTTTTAAAGAAGAAGCGAATAAATTTACAAGATTCAAATGAAGTTGAGAGAATCTATCATGATAGAGTGAAATGTAGCATAATGAAAATCTACTTGATTCTTGTCTTTTTATTTGCACTGTCTTCTTTTGTAAAGGCTATTAAAATTAAATTAAATCCACGCATTATCAACACAAGATACGGAAGGATTCAGGGATTGATTCAAACATTTGAGTACATTAAATTCTTAAAACCTATCGACGTATACCTTGGAATACCCTATGCTACTCCACCTGTTGGAAGCAATAGATTTTCACCAACTAGGGCACCCAGCCCATGGGAGGGAGTCAGGTGAGTTCAACAGATACAATTATGTATAGTCTGATATAAAATAATTTTTCTAATTGCTAACAAAGCTTGTAACGTGGTACACGGTACACGTCATGTAGCTCCATATCGGATATACCTCTCGATAAAGCTCGGTTCTTTTCCGCTTTATCACGTTCAAAGCAAATCATTGTACTTCAGTTTTGCTCAGTTCACTGTATTTTACGGGATTCTTCTTGAATTCTCTGAAATCTGAGCGAATTGACTTTAATGGCCCTAAATTCACTGAAATCTAAGTGAGTTTACTTGAAGTCTCTTAATTTTAATTGAATGCTCATACATTCTCTCAAATTATCTGGAATTCACTCAAAATCTCTAAAAATTTCTTGAATTCCCATGTATTCCCTCGAATTCACACAACGTCCTCTGATTATCATTGAATTCTCTTGAATTTGCTTAAAAGTTGTAAAACTCTATCGTATTATTATTAGTTCTTTTGAATTTACTTAAATTCACTTCAATTCTCTGAATTCTCTTTAATTTACTAGAATTCACTTGGAATTTACTTTAAGAGAAATTGTGTTCAATTCAACAGAATTCAAGTACCACGATTAGCTTTCAATGCACATAAACCGTCCAACTGGCAACATGGCAGAAGAAGATGCATACTACGTCGTTTATTTTTCGAATGGTCAGTGTTAAAGCTATAACGTCCTTAGATTTTTGTGCGCCGAAAAGCACTTGCGGAGGGGTTTTATACGCGGGACGGCTACTCTACCGCAGCCAGAAAACATTTGGCAGGTCTAAGTTTTGTATCAGTCAATATTTAAGTAGGAATCTGTATTATCATCGGAGAAGGTAATTATCGATCCGTTGAGAAATCCAATCACACATTTGTGAATAATGGAAATCTACAATATCGATCAAAGTTAAATCCTCTAATACAGAACAATTATTTCTTCATCACAGACTAGATGGAGATATAAATTAAAATTTATTAAATTCAATTTATTCAGAAAAAAAGGATCTCTCTCTTTTCACTCCACTGGGATTCGAACACCAGATCATCTGATTTCCGGTCAGGTGCTCTAACCAATTGAGCTACAGAGAGATCAGAGAAAGATTCTGTTTTTCTGATATACGCTAATTTAGCAAGGTGTTACACATTCAATATTTAAGTAGAAATCTGTATTATCATCGGAGAAGGTAATTATCGATCCGTTGAGAAATCCAATCACAGATTTGTGAATAATGGAAATCTACAATATCGATCAAAGTTAAATCCTCTAATACAGAAAAATTATTTCGTCATAATAGAATAGTTGCAAATGTCATGACGGTTAACATAATTAGTACATCCTTACATGGGAATGCATACGACTTTTTGTAAAAAATATTCTAAACGTAAAAGTAAGTTGAAGAGTAGAAATGCAGAAGGAGTCAAGCGCCAAATTTCCAAAAACGGATTTATTAGCTCAAAAAATCAGATAAATTCTAATACACATGCCTGCCAAAGAATTTTTTTGGGGCATCATTTTTCAAAATTCCCACTAAAAAAGAACAGCTGGAGGGGTCAAGCGCCAATGTGTACTTGATCCCGATCGATCATCGCGCCTGCGCAGTATTGAGAAATCACGATCGTAGCAGACGAAAGGACGCGTATGTTTGGCTTGTGTTTTTGTGTTTACAGTAAAAGTTTGTGGTTTTTTAAAATTAAAAACAATGCCACTTGGTGGAAATTTTGCCGTTTATGCCTCCTTGGGCGCAGCAACAATATATAGAAATTATTCAGGGGCATTAAAATATGCATAACGATCCATATGCTGATGATGGTTACCCCGTTTTATAATTTCTGATTATAATCTGATTATAATCTGATTATAATCTGATTATAATCTGATTATAATTCTGATTCTGATCAAATCGATCCGATACTCCAACCTGAAATTTGGTATATCTTATTTTATTGTAAATATGCACCAACTATGCTAACCTTCCGAAAAAATTTCCACCTATCCTATCATAACCATGACGTAATGCTAGAATACTCAATTGTAATAGAGGTATGAAACATAAATAAACTTTGATTGTACATATCATAGCCAATATTAAATAACATAATATTAATGTCAGTCGTCAATTCATGTTACTAAACAAAAGAAGAATTAAAATTCAATAATTATGTGGTTCAATATTCCCAGCGGACAAAAAAATTAAGGATGTCCTAGAGACGCCTTTGGGACATCCCTAAGACGTCTTTTGGAACATGTCTTTCAGACATACTAGGGATGATCTTAATACGTCTAATGTCAGTAAGAAAGATGTCCTGAGAACGTCCTATGTCGTTAAAACGTCTTCAGGACATCTTTAGGACATTAGACGTCTTAGAGACGTTGATTGGACTGAAATTGGACATCCTAGGAACGTCCCAAGGACGTTCTTGGGATGTTTGTGGTTTTGTGCCCACTGGGTTGTCAAACAAATTAATCAGTTTACAAGGTGAAAATTAATCAACAAATATTTTCATTGAAACATCCAAATAAATTTTACTTTATATTTTTATGAAAATTAAAATTATAATTAACGTTTTAAACTAATTGCAGAATAAATTAAAACATATTCACATATAATTTTGAGAATGGAATTGAGATACTCATTCCAAAACAGCACGAAAGTTTGAAAAAATTATATAGTTGCAACAGAGATATGTTGAACATAAATAAACTTTCATTATACGAATTATACCCAATATTCAACTACTTAACCTTGAAATAAATGATTAATTCATGCTCCTTGATATAGAAAAATTATAATTTAATTTTTATGTAATTTAATATTATAAAAACAATAATCAGTTATTAATTGATTAATTAGTTTCCAACATAAAAAGAAATACAAAATTATTCCCATTGAAACATTTTAATAATGTTTATTTTATATTTCCCAAAACACTTTCATTATTATTAACCTTTTAAACTAATTTCCGAAAAAACTAAAACCGAATTATGAAAATTTAATGCAGATACTCATTTCACAACATCACGAAAACTCGCAAAAATTACATAATTAGAATAGAGGTATTTTTAAAATAAATAAACTTTTATCATATAAATTATAACCAATATTCAATTACATAACCCTAAAGTAAATAATCATTTATGTTAGTTAATATTAAAAAATTAGAAATCAATATTTATTTAATTTAATATTGTGAAAAAAATCAGCTAATAAATAATTAATGAGTTCAGAACATGAAAAGTATTAAATCATTGTTTTCATCGAAACATTCAAATAATTTTGATTTGATATTTTTCTGATTTCAGTCATCAATAACCTGTTAGAATAATTACAGAAAAATAAAATGTGCGTCCATATAATTTTAAAAATTGAATTCAGGTAATCATATCACATCATCAGAAACATTTTAAAACTTATGTAACTGGGATAGGGGTATTTTATATATAAATAAACTTTTATTATATCAAATATTCAATTAGATACCTTAAAGTAAATATTGTATTTATATTACTCAATCGAAAAAAAATTGAAATTCAATATTTACAACATTTAATTTTGTGAAAAAATTAATCACTCAATAATCAATCAGTCGGTTTACAAAATAAAAAGCCTTAAACAATTATTTTCATTGGAAAATTAAAATAATTCTCACTTTATATTATTTTTACACTTGAAATTTCATTTTTGATATTCTCATTTGACATCATAAATATTATAAAAAATTACATAATTGTAATAGAGATAGGTTTAAAAAAATAAACTTTTATTATAATAATTATATCCAATATTCATTCGCATCACCTTGAAGTAAATAATTAATTTATGTTGCTTGTTAGAGAAAAGTTGAAATTAAATATTTATGTTATTTAATTTTGTGAACAAATTAATCAAGCAATAATTATTTGATCATTTCATAACACAAAAAGCATTGTAGAATCATTTTCATTGAATCGTTTAAATAATTTTTACTTAATATTTTTCTAAAAATTTGAATGATTTCAAACTATTCCAGAGAAAATTAAAACATATGTGCACTAAATTTCGTAATCAAAATTCAGATACTCATATCACGACATCGCAAGAATTAAAAAAAATAACATAATTGGAATAGAGGTATTTGAAACATTAACAAACTTTTATTATACAAATTACAGTCAATACTCAATTACATAACCTTGAAGTAAATAATCAGTTTATGTTACCTAATGAAAAGCAATTAAAATTTAATCATCATGTAATTTAAAATTGTGGAAAAAATAATCAGCTAATAATTAATTTATCTATTTATAACACAAAAATCATTAAACTATAATTTTCATTCAAACATTTGAATAATTTTTATTTTACATTTAAAAAAAAATTCAGTATCATTTCTGAAAATTTAATATTTTAGAAACCCTCCATACTAATTTCAGAAAAAATAAAAACATATTCACATATAATTTTGAAAATTGAATGCAGACACTCGGTTCACAACATCAGAATCATTTTAAAAGTATGTAATTGAAATAGTGTTATTTCGAATATAAATAAACTTTTATTATGCAAATTATACCCAGTCCAGTATTCAATTACATAACCTGAAAGTAAATGGTCAATTTATGTTTCTGAATTTAAAACAATTTAAATTCAATCTTTATGTAATGCAATATTTTGGTTAAAATTAATCAGCTAATAATTAATTAAACAGTTCACAAAATAAAAACACTCAAACAATTATTTTCATCGAAACAATCAAATTATTTATATACTTTATACATTTTTTTTAATTTGAACTTTCATTTCTGAATATTTTGATTTATTAATAAGCATCGAAAAAATTCCAGAAAATTTAAGTTCTAATAGAATCAATAATAATTAATCAATCATTTCAAAACATAAAAAGCAGTGCACAAATGTTTTCACTGAAATATTCAATTAATTTTAAATTCATATTTTTGATATTTTTAATTGCATAATAAAAATTCAAAATATTAATAACCTTTTATACAAATTTTATAAAAAAATCAAAACATATGTACATGTAATTTTGAAAATTGAATACAGACAATCATTTCAGATCATCGCAAAGATTTAAGAAAATTATATAATCATAATGAAGGTATTACAAAAAAATGTTATTATAAAAATTATAGCCAATATTCAATTACATAACCTTAAAGTAAATAATCAACTTCTGTTACCTAATTAAAATCAATCAAAATTCAATCTTTATGTAATTCTTCTTTCTTTATTTATTTATACTCTCTCCCTTTTACGGGTTTGAGAGTCTTTACATAACCATTACATGTATTCTTACAAACAAGCCTTATACTATCTTATTAACTATTCGCTACATATCGTCTTAACTTATTTTTCTTATATCTAAAC
>CAKNYM010019076.1:972-17880 GCA_932195095.1 Andricus curvator
CTGAGACTTACGACCGGGTTGTGTATTCGCTGCGTTTTAACTAATCTCGAGCGGGAGGTTTGACGCCGAGGAGGATAGTATGCATTTGATGGGTAGTAGGGTCGAATGTCTGTCTTCAAGGCCCTTTATTAGAATATATAATTGGTTCTGAATTTTTATGCCAGAAGGTTGCATATTTTTATCTAATTTTTTGCATATGACTTCTACATAATCATATCTTGGAGCAAGCAGAGCGGGTTTTTCGATTAAATGTTTATATTTTGTTTAATAATAGAAAAACGTGAGAACAATAGCGGTGACGCTCAGTGTTAGCTGTGCATACATTTTCGCAGCGTGCCTGTTGACCCATGTCAAGCTCCAGTCGGAAGACACCCCGGAGCGAGTCGAATAATCCAGAACGAGTGAACCCTTGCATTGTTATGAGATTACGGCCGGTTAGAAAAACTGATATTATGGAATCATGGATTAATTCAATTTTCATTCGCAGAATCAATTCATTTATATAATTACAACAAGAAAGTGAAAAAATATTCATGAAAATCGGTTAATATTCGCAGTCATAATGTAAATCTTTAGGTAATACACAGTTTCTGTGCTTTTACTCTGCAGTTTTCTACGAAATTCACGCTAAAGACGATATTTTTGGGAATTTTTTCCACATGAATAATTTTTAATTCATAAGTAGAGGGTTTTCAAGTATTTTATTAATAACTCTGACTTGTTTAAACAATGATTATTTATTAAAGAATTGTTTCCCCCTGTAAGTAGTAAGAATTGTGAAAAGTTATTTTCTGGAATGAATGATAGAATGAACATATTTAGAGAGTCATATATTTTCTTCAGGATATTTCGTACTTTTTAAAAAACCTGTTATTTGTTTAAACAATTTTTTCTTCGTAAATCGTGAAAAATATTATTTTCGGGAACTGATGACACAATTAACGAATGGTAAAAGTACTTTCTTTGGTTGAAGATATTTAGCAATTTAGTAATCTGTTCTAAATTTTGAGGCCACAAGGTTGAATATTTTTGTCTAATTTTTGCATACGTCATCTACATTATCACATTTCGAAGCACACAGAGCCAATTTTTCAATAAAATGTTTATATTATAGATAATATTTCTAGATCATACGCGGCGGAAATGCATAGACAGCTAGCACTGCGCGTGACTGCTACTGTTCGTCCGTTTTCATTATTAAACAAAATGTGAACATTTTATTGAAAACCCGGCTCCGTGGCCTTCAAGATATGATTATATGGATGACGTATGCAAAAAACTACACACAAATATTCAACTTTGCGGCTTCAAAATCCTCTCATGTTTACAGCAATAAAGCTGTAAAGGATAGATGGAAAGAAATGCAAAGGATCGCCTGCAATAAAAACTGACCGAAACACATGTTTCAAATAGCTTGCATATTTCTAACCCAGCATCTTTTCCCCAGGTCGAAGATCAGGTATTTTTTAATCTATTCACCTTCTCATCATAGAGATACAGAGAAACCAGCACGAAAATATATTCATTGTAAGTATTTATTGCATGCACAGTGCAATGTGAACAATAGAGTGGTGTTGATTTAGACCCGTGAAAATTCGACTTTCCATTTTTGGTGACCAAACCTCCCCCCCCCACTCTTTCATTTTTCGAAAAAAGAAAAACCGTAACAGTCACATTTATTTAAGAAAGTAGAAAGTTATGATGGTTTCAAGAAGAAACAAATGAATATTGTTTAAATAATAACAAACTGTTTGATAAGAAGTTGATAAGAAGTCAACCGATTTTAATGAACTTCTTTTAATTTCCTTGTAATTATATAAATAAATTTAATATGCAAATTAAAATTAACTCTACCCATGATTTTATAATGTCATTTTTTCTAACCGGCCGGCGCGGCCTTTATCTCGAAATAATGAAAGGGTCATTATCGTTACGGATATTAGAATGGACAATCGGTTGTGAATTTTGTGGCCGTACGATTGAATATTTTTGTCTAATTTTTTGCTTATGTCATCCACATAATCATATCTCGAAGCCCACAGAGCCGGTTTTTTCGATAAAATGTTTATATTTTCTTTAATAATGAAAAACGGACGAACAGTAGCAGTAACGCGAAGTATTAGCTGTATCTGCATTTTCGCCGCGTATAATGTATAATATATGATCTATAATATAAACATTTGATTGAAAAAACGGGTCTGTGTGCTTCAAGATATAATTATGTGGATGGCGTATGCAAGAAATTGGACAAAAATATTCAACCGTGCTGCCTCAAAATTCAGAAACGATTACTAATTCGCTGAATATCTTACACCAAAAAAGTACTTTTATCATTCGTTAATTGTACCATTAATTCCAGAAAATAATTTTTAACAATTTACAGGAGAAGCAATTGTTCAAACAAATAAAAATCGTTTCAATTATTAGCAAATACCATTGAAAAAGATATGACCATCCACATTCGTTAATTATGATATTAACTTCCGAAAACAATAACTTATAACGATTCCAAGGAGAAAAAATGTTTAAACAACTGAAAATTGTTTAAATGATTACAAATTGTGTTTC
Source organism: Andricus curvator (assembly GCA_932195095.1). NCBI lineage: Eukaryota > Metazoa > Arthropoda > Insecta > Hymenoptera > Cynipidae > Andricus > Andricus curvator. Next base: position 3,541 of record CAKNYM010019076.1, read on the forward strand.
ATAAGGAGCACTATTGTTGACATTCATCAACTTTATATCATTTATCATGAAAGATAAATTAGTTTTCACGACTTCGGGGGGCAAAAATGGTTTAAACAAATAATAATTCCTTAAATGATTCAAAGTTTCTAATCCATGATTTAAAAATGTCAAGTTATTCTATCCGGGCGTTATCAAATAACAATGAAAGTATCATTACCTTTACGGATATCAGAATGGGCAATCGGTTCTGAATTTTGAGGCTGTACGGTTGAATATTTTTGTCTACTTTTTTGGATACATCATCTACAAAATCATATCTCGAAGCACACGGAGCCGGTTTTTCGATAAAATGTTTATATTTTGTTGAAGAATCAAAAACGGAAGAACAGTAGCAGTAACGCGTAGTAGCAGCTGTCTATGCATTTTCGCCCCGTATAATCTAGAATATATAATTTATAATATAAATATTTTATTGAAAAATCGGCTCTGTGTGCTTCAAGATATAATTATGTATATGACGTGTGCAACAAATTAGACAAAAATATTCAACCGTACGGCCTCAAAAGTCAGAACCGATTACTCAATTGCTAAATATCCTAAACCAAAAAAAGTACTTTTACCATTCGTTAATTGTGTCATCAGTTGCAGAAAATACTTTTTCACGATTTACGGAGAAAGATTGTTTAAACAAATAACAGGTTTTATAAAAAGTACGAAATATCCTGAAGAAAATATATTACTTACTAAATATGTTCATTGTATTATTTATTCCAAAAAATAACTTTTCACAATTCATACGTGGAAGAAATTCCCAAAAATACCGTCTTTAGCGTTTGCTTTAGCGTGAATTTGGGAGAAAACTGCAGTGTAAATGCACAGAAGTTGTGTATTAACTAAAGATTCACATTATTACTGCAAATATTAACCGATTTTCATGAATCTTTCTTCCACTTTCTTGTAATGACATAAATAAATTGATTCTGCCAATTAAAATTAAATTAATCCATGATTTCATAATGTCAGTTTTTCTAACCGGCCGTAATCTTATAAGAATGCAAGAGTTCATTCGCTCCGGGTAATTCGAATCGCTGCGGGGGGTTTGCCGACTGAAGTTTAACATGGGTCAACAGGCACGCTGCGGAATTGCATGGAGAGCTAACACTGGGTGTCACTGCTATTGTTCTTGATATTTGATTATTACACAAAATATAAACATTGAATCGAAAAACCGGCTCTGCTTGCTCCGAAATATGATTATGGAGATTTCGTATGCAAAAAATTATACACAAATATTCAACCGTGCGGCCTCAAAATTCAGAACCGATTTCATATTGTGATAAAGGGCCTTAAACTCGCCTGTGGAAAGCCGGCTGAATGCGGGAGGTGGTTTTCTGCAGTTTTCCCCTCCCCTGGCCAAATTTCTAGGCAAATGCGAGTACTTCTAATAAAGTCCGAAGCAGCCGCGGGTTATCACCCGTGTTATCACACGATGACCCGTGTATAGAAATATGTTTCACTGGGGTTTGAAAACAGTAAAAAGCCATAGTACAATAGGTTTTATCCGCCTTGCAACGGGACCAGCCTGACAGGACAAAATTTGTCATAACATCTGACAAAAGACAGGTGACTGCCAGCTATGTCACATACAAGAGGAGGGTCTTCCAAGAAGAGTCTCTCAATCCGATACTTTTCAGCATCTCCTTCTTGCCTCTATCTATTGTGCTCCGAGGCAAAAGCTCTGGATACCTATGTGGCCCGCCGAACAAAAGAGAATATAAGGTCAACCACCTTTTATACATGGACGACCTTAAACTCTTTGCTTCCTCGAAAGAGGACCTTAACATCATTGTGGCGGCGGTGAATAGGTACTCTAGGGCGATCTGCATGAGCTTGGGACTGGAGAAGTCTGCCTGCGTCCACCTAAACAAAGGAAGACTAGAAACTACATCATCGCGCGACGATCAGGATATTCAACTAATAGGTGGAAATAGCATTCAACGTCTTTCTAATGGAGAGACATATGCATATCTTGAAATACCGCAAGCGGAAACCCAAAATGTGCGTGTGTTCGAAACGGCCATTAAAAAATGTATCGCCAAACGGTTCTGGCTACACCTTCTCAGTGCCGGAGATAGGGCAGCAGAGGAGCTTGGTCTACCATTTAATTCCAGTTACACTACACATAGCTTAGCATCACTAACACCTGTAGTGCTAAAAAGTCGTGTACAGAAAGCATAATATTCGCTTTTACTAGGAAAATATGCTAACAAGCCCCTTCACGGTAAATTCTACGACATTATACGTGGACAAGAGCTATCAATGGGTATGTCCAACATGTTTCTCAAGTCTGCTGGATTGAAATCGGAGACTGGGAGATTTCTTTCTGCCTGTCAAGAAGGCGTTATAGATCTCTTAGTATACCGCGACCGCGTAATGAATGTACCTGTAGGTGATACCAACTGTTGTACGTGCAAGCAAGAGCCGGAAACACTTGGACATGTTCTCAGTGGATGCTCAAAGCATGCACGCTACGGGTGCATAGAGAGACACAATGCGGCTCTAAAAGTGTTATATTACCATCGTCGGCACTTCTATGGCGTTAATCTAATGCCTGTCTTGCCATACGCCTAGGGGGAACTAGAATCCGTTGTGGAGAATGATAAGTGTAAGATCTGTTGGAATTTCTCATTCTCCACCACTCAACATATCAGTGCTATAAAGCCTGATATTGTCCTCCAAGATCTGAAGACAAAGATAATTTACGTGATTGAATTCTTGGCAACATCCGATGGTAATATCATCTTGTAATTCTCATAATAGGCAGTCTTGGAGGTATAAAAAGCTTTATTTCTCAGCCAACTAAATTAAATGCCAGATGCAAAAGACTGTTCTTCTGGGATCACTTCATCTGGTCTGTCAACACTGTTCCTCATAACATTCTACAAAGATTGGTAGCTCTAAATAAGTATCCAGAGGTAAAAGCTTCATCTCTATAACTGTCCCGTCTGCCGCGTAAGGTCATTTGCGGCTAGTGACCGGACTCCAAGGAACAGTGTTGTACGAAGTCTCTTGCGTAGAATTCCCGCTCTTGCTTACCTTCTGGGACAAAAGTATAGATGACGTACACATTCCGGTTGTGTCGGGATTGGTTGGAACCATGATCGTAGCTTCCGGAGCCTACAACTTCTCATAATAAAATAATAATAATAATACGGTATTATATATTGTGTGTTCTGTTTTTGAATAGGATTACTTCATGCTTTTATTTTCAACATAAAGCCAATGACTCTGGGTTTCCACCAGTTGTCTCATTTTAGTACCACTTGAGCCTGTTTTCTCTGAGTCTTATTTCAATACATAAAATTAGCCCTGAAATCATATTTTTACATTCCTTCTACGTCTCGAGACCCCCTAAATCCGAAAAAAAAAAACAGGTTTTACGTCTTCGTTGTCATCGTTGCCGTCGATGTCGTTTTCCTCTGTATACCGAATAACTTTTTAAAGACTAATCGCATTTGATTTCGCATTGACACACGTTTTTGGGGACCAAAAAGAAAGATCAATTTCTTTGACAAGCATTTTTGACTCACGGTTCTGGTTTAAACAACCAAAAAAAATAATAACAAAAAAAAGATCAAAAAGCAAAAATTATGCACCCAAAAATATCTACAAATTCTTTTATTAATCATTTTTTGATAGGAAGCGTAGTTTTTGTTTTATTCGTAAAAAACATCAAAAATAAAAATAATAAAAATTTCGACAGAGGACACAAGCTACGACAAAAAATGTAGGAACAAAATTTGTTAATAAAAAAAAAAGTTTTTTGATAGGACGCGTAGTTTCTGTTTTAATCGTGAAAAATAAAATTAACGAAAAATTATCAAATTGAACAATTCATCAGAGAGATTGACAGAGTGTGAGTCAGTTATCACGCAATATGCTAAAGTCTCATAACACAAGATTGGTCTATCGAGTGCAGTTAATTTCAAACTCGGCCAAAAATATAGATGACATCGAAATACTAAGAACCGCCAAGTGAGTAGAAGAACTGGTGAGCAAACTATTAAACTATTAAACTTTTAGTGCACTACCTAATTACCTACATTATTTTCCGGGCACTTTCGTCGACCACAGTCAAGGGCGGCTCTTAGTTTTTCATGCCCCAGGTATGCAGTGCGTGTTTTCGATCACGATTCGCGGGCGCTACGCAGTTTTTCGTGCCCCAGGTATCTCGGGCGTGTTTTCGATCACGACTCGCTGGCGCTACGCAGTTTTTCATACCCAAGGTGTCCCGGGCGTGTTTTCGATCACGACACGCGGGCGCTACGCATTTTTTCATGCACGAGATATCTCGGGTTAATTCTCGATCACGACTCGTAGGCGCTACGCAGTTTATCGTGCCCCAGGTATCTCGGGCGTGTTCTTGACCACAACTCGCGGGCGCTACACAGTTCTTCATGCCCCAGGTATTCCGGGCGTGTTTTCGATCACGACACGCGGGCGCTACGCAGTTTTTCGCGCCCCAGGTATCCCGGGCGTGTTTTCGATCTCGACTCGCGGGTGCTACGCTGTTTTTCTTGCCCCAAGTATCATGGGCGTGTTTTTGATCACGACTCGCGGGCGCTACGCAGTTTTTTGTGCCCCAGGTATCCCGGGCGTGTTTTCGATCACGACTCGCGGGCGCCACGCAGTTTTTCGTACTCCAGGTATCCTGGGCGTGTTTTCGATCGCGACTTACGGGCGCTACGCCGTTTTTTATGCCCCAGGGATCGCGGACGTATCCTCGACCACGACTCGCCGGAAATCGTGCCTGGGATACCTAGTGCACAAAACACTGCGTATTGCTCTCGTGATCAAGAACACGCCCGGGATACCTGGGGCACGAAAAACTAGGGGACGCTCTCGAGTATTGGTCGAAAATCGTGCCCGGGATACCTGGAGCACGAAAAAATGCGTAGCGCTCCCGATTCGTGATCGAGAACACGCCCGGGATGCCTGGGGCACCGAAAAACTACGGGGCGCTCTCGAGCAGTAATCGAAAATCGTGTCCGGGATACCTGGTGCACAAAACACTGCGTATCGCTGGGTAATCGTGATCGAGAACACGCCCGGGATATCTGGGATACGAAAAACTCCGGGGCGCTCTCAAGCATTAGTCGAAAATCCTGTCCGGGATACCTGGTGCACAAAACATTGCGTATCGCTCGCTAATCGTGATCGAGAACACGTTCGGGATACCTGGGGCACGAAAAACTACGGGGCGCTTCCAAGTATTAGTCGAAAATCATATCCGGGATACCTGGTGCATGAAACACTGAGTAGCGCTCTCGAGTCGTGATCGAGAACACGCCCGGGATACCTGGGGCATGAAAAACTACGGGGCGCTCTCGAGTATTAGTCGAAAATCGTGTCCGGTATACCTGGTGCACAAAACACCGCGTAGCGCTCGCGAGTCGCGATCGAGAGCACACCCGGGATACGTGGTGCATGGAAAGCCACGTGGCGGTCTCAATTCAATTGTTTGAAACTCTGCTTTAAGTGGCACTGAGCGCAATGAAACAACACATTTATATACAGAGGAAAACCTAATCAGGATATACTTCAGAAGAAAACAGGAATATAAAAAAATTGAGAGGATAAAGGAGACAAAAAGTTGTCTCGTTTTTTCTCAATAATTTGTTGCTTCTCTTTTGCTCACTGAAATATTTTTCTCGCTTTTGCTCTCAAAATATTTCAGTATCTTTTTTCCTCACGACTCACGGGAGTTTCTCTTTTGCTCTGACGTGCTCATATATGTGACCGTCCGCGAAGGAAGGGACCTCAGGCGGAAAAAATAGATTATTAGTTTTTTACACCTATCAGTAGTTTTTTATTTGCTCTTCCGTGAGGAAAAATATTATTTCTGTATTTAAAAAAATCGATTTGTTATTCAGTTCCTGTGTTTGACCGCCTCTTCAATCTGCAGAGGTCACATATGTATATATACGGATTATATCGCAAATTAAGTAGGAATAATTTTTACATTTTGAAATTTCTAATCTATTTGCAGTTTATGTTACAATTAAAGCCTCGGCAGCGATAATGTTGTATTAACGAAACTCTGTTTCTCTGGAATCTCTGTTCAATTTATGAGCATATTTGTATATACTTATTTCTTTGATATGTTTAATACCACATAGAAGAGAAATTCTTGGTTAAGAATCTCTTATCATACAATTAATATAATATTGAATAGAAGTATTTTTTATCCAATGTTATCTCTGCCGAGGCTTCAATAATAAAGATTGTGAAGATTATGAAGGCTGAATTGAAATGAAAATGTATACCATTAAGCCATTTCCCTTTCAGGGTAGGCGTGACACTACCCGATTCGGGTAGTGTTTCTAGGTGGATAGTTTTTTTGTAGTTATAAATAACTACAAGTTTGGGCTCACCACACCCATAATATGCCAACAGCACACAGTATTCTCGAATGGTCACCCATCCAAGTACTAACCGCGCCCAACGCTGCTTAACTTCAGTGATCTGACGAGAACTGGTTTTTTCAGCGTGGCATGGCCGTTGGCCGTTGAGTGGAATTAATATCAGAACTGGTTTGCATTTTTGATGGTTCTTCAAAACTTGAATTCAAACTTCATTTCTCCGTATTTCTTACTAACAGGGCGCTTTAACTTTGTATGATATTTAAAACCCCAGCTAATAAAAAAATCTGAAAATCCATTAATCGGGGATACAGTTGGCTGTTTCAAAAGTAGTGGAAAGTTACCTCTTATGAATGTTCTCGTTCACTGTTGTTTTACATATTCTTTTAACAATACACTGTTAAAAAAGAGAGTTAACGTAACTTCAAGTGCTAAGTCCACTTTTTGAAAAAAAATAAGTTTTATCTCAAAATCATACTTTTTCACTTGCTTACACCTATTTCAGTGAAAAAATTAAGGTTTTGAAAATTTTCGACCCGTAAACGTTGTATTTAAATGTACCCAAATATTTAAGAAATTTCAAACATTTGAAATAAATGAGTGAATTATACTAAAATATTCACATTTTTTCAACAATCAGACGGTCATTATAGGATTTCGACAAGTATTTAACAATTGAAGAGATTATTATCAAAATTGAAAAGTTTTGTACTAATACTACAAAAATCTAGATTTCAGATCATTTTCTCAAGAATTCATGTACTATTTTTATTTATAATATGAGAGAAGCTGAACAGTGCCAAGTTTATCGCCATTTCCATTAAATTATTACATATTGAAACGGTTCCCTTTTTTTAATGCTTTTAATCAATACATTTAATAACGAAGTTAATAGAATGAATAAATAACAAATAATAATAAAATTAATATGTAAATTCAATTTCACAAATTCATTTAGTTTTTCTTGACAGTCTTTTTGCATCGCACATGTTTTTGGTGGTATTCGCAACTATTTCTCACATTGCTTTATTTAAAACGAAATCATTTTTATGTCAATGTATAAATGAGAATATAATAAGGCTAATATTATTTTCATGTTATTTTTAATTTTAGAAGATGTTGAAACAGTGAAATCTCGAGCATTAATTAAACCCAGTAATTCGTTTGATAATAAGATTGACAGCATATGTAGCATATTTCTTCAAATAATTATGTTATTAAATCAGTGTTCATTATTTCACAATTATTTTTGAAACAATATATAATACGAGAGTTTTAGAATGACACATGAAAAAAGATGTATATCTGAACTAACGATAATAATCCTTGATATTGGGAAAAGCTGTAAAATAGGTATTTGCATCATAATTTGTCTCGTCTTTTATCATTGAAGAGTCAAATTTTTAAATCGTTAAACAAAGTTGACTGTAGCGCTAATTAAGTAGAAATATTTGTAAAAGAAGTTTGAAATTCATATTTGATTTCACAGTTCACGTTAAAATTATAAAGATTCAAAAGGACTAATAAAAATAAAAATGAGTGAAATTAATAGCAGAACCTGTTTTTAAATTAGTATACTTTTTTTTTAATTTGGAGGCAAGCTTCTATCATTTTCTCGTATTTTTCACTGATCAAAAAATTCCACGTGACGTTTCAATTTCGTATGACATTTGAAACTCACGAAGTCAATTAGATAATTCAAAGATATAAAAATCCATGAATCGGAGATACAATTGGCTATTTTAAAAAAAAAAATTACTTTTTTATTCAATTTTAGTTTTGTTGATTTGATTTTTGAGTATTTTCTGTTTGAACTATACATTTGTTCCGTGTATCCTCTATATGAATTCGTTTTTCACGAAATCTTGAAAGTTTAACTTAATTCTGTAAAGAAATATGTCAAGATTGATTTATGACTTTTAAGCGATGAATAAAATTTCGTACAATGTGTTTTGACAAAGTTGTATAGTTATATATGTTGATATTATAATTAAAAAAAAACTATATGCAATACCAATCACTATGACCTAATAGCATTGTTTTTTGCATGTATTTTTTTATACAAGAAAGTGCTAGTTCTGGAAACAAATAATAAATTCAATAGTTTCAATAATTGGGTAATTTGCAAAGAAAAAATTGGAAATTATTAGCATTAGATTATATAAGAGTACCATGTTGTTGATACAATGACAATAGTAGGAGAGAAGATTCACATACTATGCGGCAATTATTTTTAATAGGATCGACTCATCTTTAATAGAGATTCTGATAGGATTTTCTTGTGAGAAACATGAATTTGAAACTTTTAAATCGATATCTCTATTAGTTTTCAAGATATCGGTTTTTACGAATAAAAAAATTATTGAAATATTACGAAAAATGTGCACAAATCTCCAATGCAAATTCCGGGATAAGGCAAAACGAAATTTTAATTCAGATAATCTGTTATTGAAGCATATAGCGGCCATTCATACATCACGTGATCGGATTTTCGCTAATTTTCACTCCCCCCGTGACTGTCCGTGATGTCATTGCTGACCCCCCCCCCCCTCCTACATTATCTTGTGACTTTTTCTTAAAATGACAAAAAATTGCGTAACATGGCAGGGAACATAAAAACGGATTTTAAAAACTGTTAATTGCGAATTCTATATTTACAATAAGACCGTTTTTTGTGTATAAATTTTTATTATACAGTTTGGTGTGAAAAAATATAAAGCTTCGCATACTCAAGTATTCTCCTCTGTAAACTTTTATTACACGTATGTATTAGGTAACACAAATAGCTTTAAACGCTATCGCAAACTAAAGAATCGTCATTCTCAACCCACGAATTCTATAAGCGAACGTACATTAATTACGTAAGGGCGATTTTTTTAAAATTTTATATATCGTCCCCTCTTCTTACATAAGATTTTATATTTTTTACTCAAAGTCAACAACATATCAATTATTTTCACTGTAAAAGAGATTTCAGAAAAACTTTAAGGTATTTTAAAATATTTGAAAGATTTTCAATTATTTGAAATGATTTCAACAGATTTCAAGTGATAATAAAAGGTTTTAGGGTATTTCAAATGATTTCAAAGATAACCTGAGGTTCCACAATTTTCAAACGATTCAAAAATATTTTAACAGTTTGAAGATATTACGTAATACAATTTCAGAGAGAATCTCATTTTTTCAATGGATTCAGATACTGAAGGATTCTGATGGAGGTTTAGCGATTTTGAGGGATTTCAATGATTTAAGGACGATTTCCGCTAATTACAAACAATTTTAAAGGATTTCAAGGAATTTTAAGAGATTTTACAAAATTTCAAAGTTTCTTTTGAAATCCGTTAAATTTTTTTTTTTTTAATTGAGATTGACCAAACGGCAGCTGTTATTCTAAAAATATTCCAATTCAATTTACTTGAAAAGAATTTTTTTGTCTGGCGAACGAAAATTCACTATCTCGCATTGTTTTTGATATTTTTGGCATAATATAGAATTTATTTCACTGAAATAAAAAAAAAATAAAGAAGAATAAAATTTAGTAGTTTTAATAACATTTTCATCCAACTTGTTCCTTTAAAAGCGGTATTTTTTAAATAATCTATACTCGCCATTTTTTCTAACTTACTTCATTTTTCTTCCACTGCGAAGTAGTTAAAACTATTAAATTAAGTATTTTTTCATTTTTTATCAGTAACGCTAGATAGAAAAAAGCGTCACGTGACATTTTTCTAGAACTTTTTTAGAAAAACAATTTTGTTTCTGAATTTTTTCGTAATGTGTATCGTTCGGGCCAAAAAAATTCATTTTTATTTTTCCGGGAAAAAAATTCCCTCTTCTCTCCAAGGAGCGGCAACAGGGCAAAAAAATCACAAAAAAAACGATGGGTTGGTTGAGTAAATTGACTTTGAATATTTTCAGAAAAAGCACCGCCACTTGATCAATTTTGAACTTTTTAAAACAAATATTCATAACCTTTTTAACATAATTTTTTTTCAGATCGTTAAAATATGTGTAGTCTTATTCTCTTTGAAAAACAATATATATTTGCGTGGAAAATAATTCTGTGACTGAGCATGGACTGCCTGCCCAATTTGAAATGAATTCAGTCTTTAAGAAATTTAAAAGAATTTTAAAGTATTAAAAAGTACTTCTATCTAACTAAATAATTCAATTAATTCAAATTTTTGAAATTATTCATTCAAACTAAAGATAAATACAAATTTTCATCAAATCAATTACAAAGCCGTGGGGAAATTTTTTAAATAAATCACAAAAAAAATCCTAAACATGTTTCAAGTAAACCTATCCTGTATTTGACTAATTTCAAGTTTAAGGTAAAATTTTATTATTATAACATATGACTATCGTGATATTTTTGCTAACCCCCCACACCCTTTTCGGGTCACATGATATATGGACGGTCCAAGAGGCTGATGCGTTACTGAATTTCGACCCATTCAGAGACGGAGGTGCAGATTTTGTATCTATAACCATAATCATTGGCGGCAGCATGTTCGCTAACAAACTTCACCTCTCTTTTTAAATCACAAACGAGTGTACAAAAGAAAATTCTCATCAAAAAATTCCTTTGAAACAAACAGACATATTCGTGAAAACTGTTTTTTTCACTCAGGGTGGTTGAAAAGGTCGAGAATTGACGAAATCTGGATGTGTCCAAATTCACATGAATCTCATTATAAATTATGAGAATGAAAAAAAATTTTCACGGCCAAACTATGGGTGTTATCAAAAAATAGTTAAAGGCACTTTTGTAGGTAATTCCAAGGTGAGAAACTTTGCTCAAAGAGCTTTCATGCTATTTTATGTTTTTCAGCAGTAAATTTTCATTTATTATTTTTTGTGGCATTTCCAACGTTTAAAACAAAACTATTATTTCTATCAAAAAATGGTTAAAGCGAAATTTTGTAGATCTTTCTCAAAGTCTGGACTGCATATCGTATTCAGCGTGATTTCGAGGAGGAACTGAATTTTCAATTTTCCAAGTTTTATTTTTCATGGCTAAAATCATTAATATTGGCGGTAGATGGCTGCCTAACAAACCTTATCTATCTTTTTAAACCATGAAAGAGTGTAGCAAAGGAAATTCTAATTAGAAAATTCTTTCAAAAGTTATCGCTTCGTCAAATAGACAGACATACATACCGATAGACGGATAGGCTGACAGATAGACATGTTAATGCAAACCGTTTTTTCTGACTCAGGGTCGCAAGACGTCAAGAACTGACGAAAACGAGATATGTCCAATTTCAAATCAATCTAATACCTTCTATCATGAACGATAAGAATGTGAAAATGCAATATTAACTGAAATAGAGCTAATCCAATTTTTGGTGAATTTTTTCTATTTTCTTTGTAGTTTTTTAAAATTATTTCAAGAACCATTGTATCTTTTGTACATAAAATTTTCATTAAAAAGTGCATCCAAATAACCTGAATAATATCCAAAAAATTCTCGTGTTGACGCCTAGAAAAATTTTTAAACAATTTTTCTTTGTGAATGTAGTTTTTAATAGCGATTAAACTACATCTCATGGCGCCAAAAGAAGGTATACATACATTACATACATTGATTAGCAGTTCGAACTCGAAAGTTCATTGCCTCACTACCCGATTCGGGTAGTGTTTCTAGGTGGGATATTTACTACCAATGTGGGCCCACCACACCCACGACGGGCCAACAGCACGCAGTATTCCTGAACGGTCACCCATCCAAGTGCTAACCGCGCCCAACAATGCTTAACTTCAGTGATCTTACGAGAACTGGTGTTTTCAGCGTGGTAACCTTTTTCCCAGTAATGGTGAGTACTTTCCTAATTATGGTAACCATTATTTTATAGTTTAGTGTTCTTAGTATACGATTTACTAAAAATGTGTTCAGTGATAATACCAATAAATATTCCTAAAGCAAATGATGCTGTTAGGTGTACAAATAACTGAAAGCGTAACATTTTATTATGCCTTCCAACATTTCACAGATCTGTTTAATTGCGTGATAAATCCATCTAATTTGAAAGTCCATATGCAAAAATGAGATATGCCTCCGGATAAATATATCGTGAATCAGAACTCTTCTCAGTGAAACATCGAAATATTCATTAGCTATGCTCTTCAGAATCTTCTCCAATAACTAGTTTTTTCTATATTTAAAAGAAATGAGGATCTTCGTTGGTACTCTGCTCTTCACATTCGTGATTTTCCTTAATTCTATTGGTAAATATAATACTATAATATCAAATATATAACTTAAGGTTTATTTTTGATGGGCCAGGTCCCTATCTAAATTTGAATCAGTGAAATATTCACTATTTCAGTCAGTAGTTCAGGTTTTTACTGCTAAACCAGTGTGGTTTATATTTTTCACTGAAACATCAGTGAATGTTAGTAAAGGAAATAAAAATCACTGTTTTTTCAGTGATTCTAATATTACTGGTTGAGTCAGTGACCAAATCGGTTTATGTCCCCATTAGTCATGTGAGTAGCACTTTACGAAAGCAAACGACAAGTCGCGTGATCTGTACCGATAAAAATTATTTATCGTATTAATGCACGGTTGGAAAAAATATCAATTATGTATTCATATTCAATTGTATCAAAGTTTAGTAGGATATTTAGTTGATTTTCTGCCTACAGTAGGACAGTCATTTGACATTTCCATTAATTTTCTGCTCATATTAGGTACCTACTTAATTATTATGTTTTCATTTCATCTTCTAATATAAAGAAGTTACAATTGTAAACTGTAGACATTTCCGTGACGAATTCAATTGAAAAAATCTGCTCGCTTAGCGGGCACATTCTCATCGCGCGGCTCGCTTCGCTCGCAAGTTTGAGCGCGCCTAGGGCGCGCACCCGTTTGATCTCGCGCTTCGCGCTCGATAATGTATTCACCTCGTGCTACGCGCTCGGACACATTTGTCGTCTAGGTTTTCACACTTCGTGTGCTCGCTATTGCGCGCTTCGCGGAATAATACTCTCTCAGTAAGCTTCATCGTTATGACCTGCTTTTCGTTTAATTATGTCAGCTTTACATAAAAAGAAGAACTAATTTTCTTAAGGTTCTATCGTCCTTAAAGAACACATTCTCATCAAGACACTTGCGCTTCGCGCTCGATATTTGGTTCAAACATCATGTGAACCTCGCGCTTCACGCTGGTTTCTGTTCATCGTATAATAGAAACTCAAAAGTTTGAGCGCGCTTGCTGCGCGCAATTTGTTCGTCGCGCTTCGCAACGACCATATGTTATGTTCAATTTTCTTCAGATAAAAATGACTAAATTTTTATTTGATTTAAAATGAAGAAGGTAATTCCTTTACTTCAGCGTATATTTCCGTATCTTTCTAATAAATCCTACAATCAGAAATATTTTTTCCAACTATCTGAAAAGGGGAGAAAAAAACTATCTAAGTCTTTTTTGGAACATATATCTTGCTTTTTCATTCATAATCAAACCGACCCCTTGACTACCATGTGATTCCCTATCTACTCCTGACCATATTTCAAAACCGCCTTTCAACACCCCATTTTCTATGTTACTACTTTCGCATCCCTTTTTCTTTGTCTCGGGTACACATCAAATATCTAGCTTCCTCACGCGCATAGCTTCTCGTAATTCTCTTATCTTAAGATCATTCGCCCCCCTAGCATTCCAGACACCCAGTCACCATTCATCGGCTGAAACTCGACCTTTAAGTTTACCGTGTGAATGCATTTCGTCAATCAAAGTTTCAGTCCATTCCGAGGCTACTTTATTGTTTGTATTGTTCATGTTTAGATTGTACACGGAACTACCACCTTTATGCGCGACATTTGTTTTGCGAGTCGAAATCATGTCCAAGTTAAGTATTCATTCGTCGTACGGTGGAGAGTCTAGTTGTAACGTTAGTCCCACCAAAACATCTGTTACTGGGGGGGGGG
>CAKNYM010019078.1:0-19336 GCA_932195095.1 Andricus curvator
ATGGAAAAGTCAGGAAATTTCGAAAATGAAATTTTGCAGCCACTTTGGCAGCTTTGTAAAAATATTGAAGAATTTATTTTTTGGTATTATCAGAAATTGAGCAGAATTAAAAAAACAAATTTTTTAATGCCGTGTCTACATCTGTATTATTGGGGAGATGGGCTCGTCCACACGAGAAATATGATTTATTCGATATTAGTCAGAGATAATAGTGTTGACTGAATCATGTAAAACCGAGGTGCGCCCTTCTTATCGCACTAGCTTGGCCCCAATCGCGCAATGTTTATGCTTACTTTGAATGTGCTCATGCGAACAATCGGAATCGAGAGACGGATATATGCGGTTTTGATTTTTGCTAATCTTTTTCATCCGCAAATATTGATCACGGATTCTTGAAAAAAGTTTATTGAACCGGAAAGAAAATAAGTATATTGATATCGATGATTCTTAGGCGCCGTCCATAAACTACGTTACCAATTTTTTTTTTATTCGAGGTGGGCAAAAAATCCGGTTTAATACGAACTGAATTATAGAACCCAATAAGAAAATCCAACTTTTTTCGGTTAAAATTTAATTTTTTTGGGTCAAAGATTCATCTTGTTTGTTTGTAAATTTAACTTTTCCACTTTCGTTGGAAATTTACCTTTTTTAGTTAAAAATTCAACTATTTCGATGGAAATTGATGTATTTTATTGATGAATCATCTTTTTCAGTGGAAAACTAATCTTCATGATTAAAAAATCATCTTATTGGTCTCAAATTCAACTATTTGGTTGAATTTGGAACTCTTTGGTTGAAAATGTATTTCTTCTGTTGAAGATTCATCATCATAGTTGAAAATGTATCTCTTTGGTTGAAAATTGAACTATTCTGTTAAATTTTTTTTTAGAATTAAATTTTTCAACTATTCATAACTATTTAACTATTCTATTTTTGATTGATAATTTACATCTGTTTTGGTTGAAATATCAACTATGTATTACATGTTTTTTTGAGAATTCATTTTTTTTGGTTCAAAAAATGCATTGCTTAGTTTAAAGTTTAACTATACTTCGTCAAAATTCAGTTTTTGTTGTTGAAAGTTCATATCTGTTGGTAGAAATTTCATAATTTGTGGTAGAGAAGTCAACTGTTTGATTGTAATTAATCTGTTTTGGTTTTGTATTCAACTATTTTGTTAAAAATGATATTATTTCGTTGAAAATTAAGTTTTTGGACAAAAATTAATATTTTTGGTTTAAAATATTAAGAATTTGTATAAAACTTCAATTATTTAGTTAAAATAAACTTTTTGTAGAAAATTCGTTTTTTTGTCTTGCAAATTGAACAATTTTATACAATTGTAACTATTTTGTTGAAAGTTAACTTTTTTGTTAAAATTGATATTTTGGTGTTGAAAATTCAAGTTTTTCAACGAAAATTCATCTTTTGGTTCAAAAATTCAACTATTTGGTTAAAAATTTATCTCTTTTGTTAAAAATTCATCTCTTTTGCTTAAAGGTCCAACTATTTCGTTGTAAATGCAACTGATTGCTTAGAAATGATTATTTCTTGGTTAAAAATTCAACTATTTAATTGAAAATTCCTTGCACTTTGTTGAAAATTAACTTTTTTGTGTAAAAGTCATCTTTTCTGAGTTAAAGGTCAAATGTTTTCTAAAAAATTCTACTTTTTTGTTAAAAGTTCAACTGTTTTGTAGAAAATTTATCTTTTTGAATTGAAAAATCAGCAATTAGGTAGAAAATTAGGCTAATTATTTGAAAATTAACCTTTTTTTTGGGAAATTCATATTTTGTATTGAAAATTTAATTAATTTATTATAAATTCAACTATTTGGTTGAAAATTCAACTATTTATTTGAAAATTTAACTATTTAGTAGAAAATTAAGTTTTTTGTTAAAAAATCATTTTTCGGTTAAAAATTCAACTATTTTGTGAATAATTGGCATTTTGGCTTGAAAATTCAACAATCTTGTTGAAAATTCAACTTTTTTGTAGAACAATAATCTTCTTAGTCGAAAATTAATTCTCCTGTATCAAAAATTAAATATTCTATTTTTGTTTGAAAATGTATCCTTTTCATGTTGAAAATTCATAACTTAAAGTTATTTTTTTTTGTCGAAATCTTAGGAATTTAAAGCATTTCATATTAAGTTCAACATGGTATCTACATTAATTTTATTCAAACGAATTTATTCCACTATTTTAAAAAAACAACCCTATTTTTCCTGTTTTGAAAGGGGGGCAAAGGAGGTCAAAAATAGTCAAAAATTGGAAATGTAGTTTACTTACGACCCCTTACCGAGACATGAAGAATATATTATTTCCAAAACTCATTAAATTCATTTGGAAGTTAATTGTAAAATCTTTTATTAATTTATATATTTAAATTAGTTCTAAGGTGTTGCAGTTTTGACGATTTTAAGGAGCTTCTTGTACGAAGAGTTATAATTTGTATCCTGTTTGGTCTTATGTAATTATTACGATTATTATAGTAGGTGCAAATTGTATGCAACAACCATATTAATTAACTAAGCAAATGAGGAATTGTCGCGTGCGAGGGAATTTCACGTCGAGCTATATCATGATATAAATTTCCATTGTTCTTTTCACTTCGCACGCGACGTCACGGCAATTACCAGCGAGTGTCATGGGGACTTTGGAAATTACTCGACATGTACAATTAGCATCCGAGTCATCGACTGTCGAATTTGTGTTGAAAAGTATTTTTACTGAAGTTATAATAAAATAAGTGTATCTGAATGAGTCTCGTTTGTTTGTAAAGATTTGTTATTGTTTAGATATTAAAGTTCAGATCAATATTTATACCAATTGTTTAAACCAAATATGGATTTTCATAAATTGTCATAACTAATAAAGAAACTTTCTTTCTGTTCCAGGTGAGTCAACCTTGTACATTTTTACGTCAATGTAGTTCCTCTCAAGTAGTAAGTGCCTGCAATAAAAAGTAATAAAATAAACTCGTGAGAAATATTTTATCGCTGTGTAGTAGTATAACAAATTGTATAAAAATCGACTACGATCTACAATTCAAAAAAGAGAAGGTATGGTTTGTTTTACTCAGAGGAAAAAATTAATTGTTAGAGAAAGCTGCGAGTTTCGAAGAAAGAATAAACATATTGAAATAAGAAGTACCTAAAGTAAATCTTGGATTTTAGGGGCAATATTGTCATGGAAGATTTTTTTTTCTAATCATTAATCTAGTACAAAAAATTCTGGGTTTTATTGCATCACTTAAAAACCAGTGAAATTAATTGTTCTGAAGTATAATTGAGTGAAATTTAAATAATTTTTTACTGATGATTAGTTAGTTTTGACTGATCATTAAGGCAACAAGTTACTCATTAATTATACGGAATAATATTTAAATAAATAATTAGGTTCTATAGAAGATTTGGAATAAACTTATATGTAGTCTAAGATCAACTCAATTGTTGCTTAGACGCATGGCATTGTTAAGTATTTCTCATTCGATCAGCGAAGTTAAGCAGCGCTTGGCTTGGTTTATAATTGGATGGGGGCCGTTGTACATACAGAATATAAAATTATTCTAAGATCATTGCATAGAAAAGTTGCTCTTTTTAATTGAAAAGTCGACTATAATATTTTTGCCTCAGAATTCATCTGTTTTGCTTGAAAATTCTACTAATTGGTTGCATATTTAACAATTTGGTTGAAAATTTGTTTGTTTTTAGTTGGAAATTAATTTTCTTAACTGAACATTTAACTTATCGACTTTTGGCTAAAAATATATCGCTTTTAGTTAATAATTCAACTATTAAATTTTGTATTGGAAATTAGCCTATTTTGGTTTAAAGTTGAACAACTTTGTTAATCATTCATTTTACTGGTTGAAAATTTAACGACTTTTTGATCATTCGTCCCTTTTTGGGTTAAAAATTAATTTTTTTCAATGAAAATTTGACTATTTAATTATTGGTTGAAAATTGTTCGCCTTTAGTTGAAATTTCTTTTTTTTTTTGGTTGAAGATGATTTTTTTTCAACTTAAAATTTAGCTGTTTCCGTATTGGTTGAAATTTTTCATTTTTTCGTTGAAAATTTATGGATTTTATTTTAAATTCGTCTTTTTCGGTAGAAAATTCAAATACATGACTGAGAATCCAACTATTTTTGGTTGTAGTTTGATACTTTTCTGCTTTGTTGAAAATTTAACCCTTTTTTTTAAATTCAACTATTTTGTTAAAAAGTCATATTTTTTGTTCACAAATTTTTACTGCTATGTTTAAAATTTGCATTTTTGGATTGAAAATTCATCTTTTTTTTATTGAAAATTTATCTTCTTTGGTAGAAAATTTCTTGCTTAAAAATTTATCTTTCTTGGTTGAAAATGTAACTGTATTCTAGACAATTTGTATTCTTTGCTTGAAGATTCAACTATTTGTTCAATGTGCACATTTTTATGTTTTTTGTTTGTCTAAAAATTTTACTTCTGGGTTGAAAAATCATCTTTTTTGGTTGAAAATGTATATTTTCGGGTTTAAATATCCAACTGTTTTTTTAATTCGACTCTTTAGCTTCAAAACTCAACTGTTTCGTTGAAAATTCATTTTTTTTTGTAGAAAATGAATCTTTTTTGGTTAGAAATTTAGCTATTTTGTTGGAAATGCTATATATTTCCACCGGAAATTAGCATTAAATCAAAAAAAAATCGGCATACGAATGCGGACGATCCAAGATAGAATACTTTCATGTTCCAAGAAAATTAGTATTGTTTCAAGAAAATGTACTTGAATAAAAAAATCCAGTTTTTTCAATCTAGTACATTTTCTTGAATCAAGAAAATATGACATCATCCGTATTCCTAACAATATTTTCTTGAATCAATATTGAATCAATATTTTCTTAATCAATATGGCCAACGGCCATACCACGCTGAAAAACCCAGTTCTCGTCAGATCACTGAAGTTAAGCAGCGTTGGACGCGGTTAGTACTTGGATGGGTGACCATTCAAGAATACTGACATGAGTGCTGTTGGCACATCGTGGGTGTGGTGAGCCCACACTTGTAGTTATTTATAACTACAAAGAAAAACCTAGAAACACTACCCGAATCGGGTAGTGTCACGCCTACCCTGAAAGGGAAATGGTTTAATGGTATAAAAAAAAAAAAAAAAAATATTAATTTTATTATTCGTTGAAGTAATCGGTACAATAATTGGTGACTTGAAGAATTTTTCCAGATGGATAATCAATTTTATGAAGATTTAAATTACCATAGTTAGTTAAGCTTTAAGGTAGTAGATAATTTATATTCAAAGAAATAACCAATGTCAAGAAATACAAAGATTGGTCATGACATAGTGATTTGCATAAGCCAATGATTTTATGATTGACCACTGAAATGTGGTGATAAACAGTCAATGGCTACCTTTTTGGCCACATCATTACTGATTTTAAAAGCACAGTGATTAGCCACTAAATTGTATATTATAATAATTGGCTGAAGCCAAAAACTGTTTTTGACATGATTTCCACTCATTATTCTTTCACATGAACATATTTAAATGAGATGTCTAATCATCTGGTGGTGGCCAACTATTGTACCGATTACCCTATATGTGTTGTGTTTTATTTTAAGCATTTATCAAATGAAATCGAAGAACAAATTTTGACTTGAAGATTCAAATATTTAATCAATACTGCAAATGTCAAGCATTGCGTGATGATCCATGACGAAGAAGAGGAGGGATGGAAAAAGTGTTCAAACTAGCGTGACGTATACGTAAACTATAGTTTTCGAAAAAGACATTTTTGATTATAATCGCACAAAAGAAGATCTCAGAAATAATGGAAAGTGAAGCGATGTTTTCTGAAAGCCTTGGCGATTAATTAGCTGATTACGAATGATTAGAGAGAGGAGTCTAGAGAGGAATCTAATTCATCCCATTGCCACATTCTCACATTGAAGGTGCATGTCGGCCATATTGGTTGCATGAATCCACTTACGTGTGTGTACGTAGATCCGCATACTTATGCAGTTAAAACGAAGACATATGCATAAATGTATGACGATGCCTACTTGGCTTATCTGAGGATGCGATCGGCCTTTTCGCGGTGTATAGTAAAGGCACTTTTGTGCAAGAGACTCGACAGGGGTACCAACTTGATTCAGGTTAAAATCACCGTAACGCAATCAGTCATTAGTACAGTGACTCGTTACTCGTTAAGTGCAACCGCACGCCGCTTCTCTCCAGTTTGCATTTTACCTCTTCCTCTCATATATTCTTCCCTTGTTTTTTTTTAATTGGCTTCTTAATTTGATTATTATTCAATCTCAAGACTGCACCAGAATATTTCAATATTATTGCAATGTCTTAACGGGAATTGGCGGAAAGGTGTCGTTTGTTTTATGCCCGCCGAGTATGTCGATTATTCAATATTATTCGAATACATTATTCATCCGTTCAAGCAAATCATTGCTAACTTCAACGAGAGACTATCGAATTGCGTATGTAGTTTTTGTCTTCAGAACGATGCTTGTGTTAACCTATTAAGGACCACTGTCCTTGTTTTTAAGGACGTCGTATTTATGACTTTTTTCAGTCTAGATATACGTCGATCTTTCTGTTTGCGGTTTTTATTATCATTGCGGACTTTAGGTAAGACCTCTCGTTACGAGAGAGTATCGTCGAATGTATATATCATTACGCTTTTTTTCTCTGAAGGGAATTGAAGTTCTTATAGGAGAAAAAATATCTTTTGTTGAACATTTTTCTAGTTTTCTTGCGTCTTTTAGTTTTCTTATTTCCACTTTTTCAGAGTAGGATTAATATGTGAAAGTTGAAGAACGAAGATTTATGTAGACAATATCAGGTTTCAATTCCAACTGTCTAACTTCATTTCATCTGAATTGGAACATGACCTTAATAGATTTTCAACTGCACTGAAATAGCTTCCAGCAGTTTCCGATGGTTGGTCTTGATAGCTTTTTCAATCTTTATTAACACACACTACTTTCTGATCCTCAAAAAGGCAATGAGAATTATTTCTCATTCAAATATCCCGCCAAAGGACAATCCCAGAAAGCGCGCGAAATTCAAATCCAAATTTGTTTGAATGGCTGTAAATTCTTCTTCACATCACTCTATGAACTTTTTCACCTTGGGAAGGAACTCAGGAGAGTGTGTATGTAGGTCCACGAAAATTAGGGTAAATTCAGGGAATTTTATTGATCAGAAAAAGTTAGGGAGAATTTGAGGATTTGGGGAAAAATCTTGCAAAAATCAGGGCATTTCTATAAGAAGTACTTTAAATAACTGTCAAGGATAATAAATTTGAAAATTTTTAATTTTAATTAATTTTTTTTCCATTTATAAAAGATTCTTTGATAAAAATGTTATAAGATTAAAGTTCTAGTCTTTGAATATTAATTGTAAGGAAAAATTGGTCAGGGAAAAGTTAGGGAATTTTTGAAATAAAGTTTGCAGCGACCCTGGTATAATATTCTTGTTAGTCATTTTTCTACCTAGTATTTCTATTTCTATTTTTTAGTTGCTTCCTCCTGACGATCATATTTTCAGAAAAAAATTATTATTTTCTTGAAAATTCAACAATTTCGTTAAAAATTCATCCTATTCAGTTGAAAATTCAAATATTTTGGTAGAATTATGATCATTTTTGGTTTAAAATGCAACTGTTTGGTAGAAAATTAATTTTCTTTGGTTGAGGATTCAATTATTTTCTTTGAAAATTCGACTTTTTTTATTGAATTTAACTGTTTTGTTGGTTGAAAAATCAACAATTTGGTTAAAAATTCAACTTTTTTTAATTTCAATTTTTCGTTGAAAGTTCATTTCTTTAGTTGAAAATTTAACTGTTTCCTTGAAAATTCATTGTTTTTTGGAAGAAATATCAGCCATTATATTTTTTTTGAGAATTCAACCTCAACTTAATGTTGAAAATTCATCTCTTTGGTTGAAAATTTGCCTATTTTGTTGAAAATTAATTTTTTTTACTGAAAATTTACGTTTTTTATTTTTATTGCAAATTTATCTTTGTTAGCTAAAAATTCAGCTATTTGTTTCATAATTCCTCATTTTAGTTGTGAATTCATCTTTATAGATTGAATATTCAACTATTTGTTTAAAAATGCAACTATTTGATTGAAAATTTAATTATTTTGTTAAAAATTCAACTCTTTGATTAAAAATTTTAATGTTTTTTTACCATTTTTTTTCTTGGATTATCAGCAATTTATAAGTTTCGTTGAGAATTCATATTTATGTCGAGAATTCAGTGGGGAATTCTTTTGTTAGTTGAAAATTTAATTATTTATTTGAAAATTTATGTATTTCGTTCAAAATTCAACTTTTTGGTTGAAAATTTAACTATATTGTTTTGAAATATTCCTTTTTGGTTGAAAATTCAACTATTTTAGTGAAAAATAAAAATATTTGGTTGAAAATTAACTTTTTTATTAAAAATGTATAATTTTCGGTTGAAAATTTAACCGTTGTCTTGAAAATTGGTCCTTTTGGCTTAAAAATTCAACAGCTTGGTTAAAAATTCGTCTTTTATGGATCAATTCAACTGTTCACAATTTCAAATAGAAACATTTTTTGGTTAAAATATCAAATATTACATTTATTGTTGATAATTCATCTTTTTTCGTTTGAAAATTCAACTAGTCGGTAAAAAGTTCAGCCACTTTTTTTTAAATATATATTTTTTTGTTGAAGATTCAACTCGTCTTTTGTTATAATTTTATCTGTTTTCAATTAAAAATAAAAATCCCTTTCAGATGAAACATCAACTATTATATTCTTTGTTGAAAATTAAATTATTTCGTTAAAAAGTTATTCCATTTACAAAAGATGCTATGTTAAATGTGTTAAAATATTAAAATTCTAATCGTTGAATATTAATGTTTACAGAAAATGAAAAGTTGGTTAGGGAAAAATCAGGGAATTTTGAAAATGAAGTTTTGCGAACACCCTGATGGACAAATTTCACTTGAGAAATATATTTCCGCGATGGCACCCTTTGATTTCTCTCATCCGCAGCAGAAATCAGCGAAAGGGTGAAAAGTTTCCAGAAGGAGCGAGAAGAGGCCACAAATAGTCGGAAGGAGACCGAAAGGGAGGGAAAAGAAATAAAAAAGAAATCTTTAAAGCAAACTGCAGCTCTTTTCGTACTGACGGCTGGAGCGGAGAGAAGGGATGAATTCATCGTAGGATAATCCGATTGGTCGGTAGACCGCCAATGCAATTGGTTGCACGCAATGCGTGTGTGAAGATGCGTGCGTGAATATGCGTGTGTGAAAAGGCGTGTGTGAATATGCGTGTGTGAAGACGCGTGTGTGAAAATGCGTGTGTGAAGAAGCGTGTGTGAATATGCGTGTGTGAAGACGCGTGTGTGAACGCGCGTGTGTGAATACGCGTGTGTGAATACGTGTGTGCGAATACGCGTGTGCGAACGTGCGTAGGTTCGTATAAGCTGGGATCATGGGCCGTAAAGAGTGAAACTATAAAGCCACTTCGAGACAACTTGAGAAAAGTGCCGGCGTCCAAGTTCCAAGTTCCAAGTCCACCTTCTGGTCTCTTCATGCAATGCATCCCGGCGTGCATGCGTAATGCATTATATATCGGAGTCTGCGGATGCAGTTGGTCCCGATCGACTCGTCGAGAAAAACTGGTAGCCGCTACCACAACCTGGTCCATTGCCATTACTGGCTCGCACGAGACTCGCTTTTGTGCTCTTGCACCAGGACGTCTGATGGCTATTCGAAAACGGGAAATTACTTCCTTTGAATTGCAAATAAATATTAGAAAACGTTTCTTCCACAAATTAGATCTTTTTTATCATTATGTCTGGTAGAATTTACTATTTCTCGAATTCATTTTCACTGTGAAAGTTGTGTCATAATTTTTGTAGACCATTTTCATTTGCATTAGTCTTTTGTAATTCGTTGTATAAAATTGCAATTTTTTTGGTTCGTTTAATAGTAATCGTATGACGAAATTTTGTAGAAATACTTTCTTTGTAATAAATCTTCGGAATTTAAATTGATTCATTTCTTGGAAAGATTGCATTAAAAGATTTTTATCATTCCTAGCCCAAAAACAGGTCTATGGAGAGTGTCCGATTCATGATAGTTATTTGTAAAACAAAAATATTGCAACACTCTGATTTTATAAAGAAAAAAGTAACCATTTTTTTAAATCGATTGTTCGCCTTATCCAAGAAAATTGTGCGGCATTTCTATAATTTTCAACATTTTTGGACGGAGTTTGGTTATTAGGAAAGTTACATTTATGTACTTTTAAAGGTGTAGACAAATTTATTTTTATACCATTTTTACGACCTGAAGAGTGGCTACCATGGAGTGAGAAAAAAAATACTATAAGTGGGGCAATTTTTTAATTAAAAAATATTATTATCGGTATTTTTTGTTCATAGAGTTATTGAATGTGCCTCTAAATTGTGCATTATTCCATTTTGTAGTTCACTGTCAATCCTTTCATCAATTTCGCCTTCCTTTTTTGAAGGTTTCTAATAATTTAAAACTCAAGATTTAACCAAATTTTGAGCGAGTTTTAAAGAATTTCCGAAGATTTCAACGATTTTAAAAGTTCTCGAGGTGTTTTAATCAACTTTCAAGGATTTCAGGAAATATCAGATTTTGTGTAATTTCACTGAATTTCATGATATTTTAATGGATTTCAAAGAATTTATCAACAAGAATTTTAAAGATTTTAGGGTATTTCAAATGATGTCAATGAATTTTTTATTGATTTCAATAATTTGAGGTGATTTCAAAGAATTTTAAAGATTTTAGAGTGTTTTTTGAAATTTCAAGGAATTCTCAAGAGCTTAAAAAATGTCCAAGGGACTTCAAAAAATTGTAGGGTATTTTTATTAAATTCTAGCAATTTCAAGTCATTTCAAAGAATTTTAAAGATTTTAATGTATTTTACAAAATTCAAGAAATTTTCAATAGCTTCAAAAAGCTTCAAAGTATCCAAAATATTTTAGGGTATTTTAAAAGTTTACAATGAATTTCAAATAGATTTCAATAATTTGAAGAAATTTCAAAAGATTTTAAAGATTTTAGGGTATTTTAAAAGATTACAAGGCATTTTCAAGGAATCTCGAAGGATTTGAATAATTTTAAAGGGTTTGACAGAAATGTTGTGGGGGTTTAAAAAATTTCCTAGAATTTCGGAAAATATGGAACGTTTTTACATTTTTGTTCAGAATTTCAGAGAATATCATCAGATTTCATGTAATTTCACTGGATTTCATAACATTTTATTGGATTTCAAAGAATTTTTTTTATAAGGATTGAGGGATTTAGAAGATTATCAAATATTTAAAATTTAAAAATATTGCCAATGATTTTCAAGAATTTATAAGATTTTAGGCAATTTGAAAAGATTTCAGGGAATTTTCAATTCATGTCAATAATTTGGAGAGGTTCCAAAGAATTTTAAAGAGTTTAGGGCGTTTTTAAAAATTCTAATGAATTCTTGAAAGCTTTACCAAATTTTAAGGAATTTCAAAAGATTTCAAAGAATTTGAAATATCTTAGCGTATTTTTAATATATTTCAGTAATTTCTGATGATTCCGAAGGATTTCAAAGATTTCAAGGTATTATAGCTTAAAAAAGTTTCAAAGGATCCGAAAAATTTTAGGGTATTTTAAAAGTTTTCAAGGAATTTCTAATAGATTTCAGTAATTTGAAGGTATTCCAGAGTATTTTAAATATTTTTGACGATCCAATATTATTACTGAATCTTTTTTTATCTTTACAACAACAAAATTCGGTCACTATATTTTAACATTCTACTCTTGTAAGATACTAAAATTATTTATTAATTATTTAATTATTTATTTATTAACAATAATTTTTATACTAAAATTATAGAAGTTTTGAATTGCGCATGTACCGAAAAGCTTGGGCTTATTTGAAATTATATAATATACAATTTAAATATTACCTTAATATTTCATTATTTTAAGAAGTTAGGTACTTCTATCATTCAATTTAATCTGTTAAAAAAAAGCTTTTGTTAATATTTATCTGTATAATTAATCATAGTATTTATTGATTTCAAATAGGTCCGCGCTTTTCGGTACATGCGCAGTTAAAAACGCCGGCACGCATGACTGGCCATCTATCGGATATCAAGCGAACTAAAAAGGAACTCTCAAACAGAGTTCTATTGTATAGTCTCAGTTCTAAAGGATGGCAACTTTTACTTGAGCCGCAGCATTAGCGAACCCCTAGTTTTTTCTATGAACAGCAGATTTATTCCTCTATATTGTCGCTTTATTTTCTTAACGAATTACCTTTTATAGAGTAATAAATTTCCGCATCGTTTCTTGAATACTTTTTATCAAACAATTCAATCATTTAAAGCCAGATGATTTCCAGACAAAAAATTAAAATACCTCTCAGAAAAAACTGGGATTTCTATTATAATCGATTTTTGGTTCCAAAGGAGCTGCAGCAAAAGGGAACTTTTCTTGCTTAAGAGGAACCGAAAACGATAAAATGTTCAAAAGGAGCCTAACTTTTGCGTTCTAATAGAGCCTTTTTTGGCTATTTTATTAACTGGGGAAAATTTAATGAAGATATTAAAATTATAGAGATAAGTCACTATGGAAAAGAAGATAATGCACATAAGATGCGACAATTTTTAAGGTTATCTCCAAAATCCGAAGTTTACAACTGCGCATGCACCTAAAAGCGCGGGCCTATTTAAAATTATATAATATATAATTGCAATCATACGGTAATATTAAATTATTTTAAGAAGTTAGGAATTGCTATAATTCAATTTAATCTGTTTTTTAACAAAAAAAGAAACTTTTCGTAATATTTCTTTGAATGATTATTTATAGTATTTATTGACTTTTACTTGAGCCGCAACATTACCGAGCCCCCAGTTTTTTCTGTGACACTTTTTATCAAGGAATTCAATCATTTAAAGCCCGATGATTTCCAGACAAAAAGAAAATGAAAATACCTTAAGAAAGGCAGATCGAACCAAATATTTAGACCATTAAATTTTGCATTCACTGCACGCCGCACAGTGCCACCTGAAGTAAAAAATCTCGAGCTGCAAAAATTTGCAAAATGAATGCATCCGCGGTTTCATGTTTGAAATTGAAATGCGGGAGTGGTCTGAGTGGCGCGGCGCAACAAAGGGTGCAGAGTCGCTCGTGCCGCGGCTCGTCTGTCACGGGAATGAAAAAGAATTGCGTAACGGTAGTGGTCCTATTGTGCGCCGAAGTCGTGCGCACGCTCGTGCATATGTATACGCGCAACATGTATATAAATGCGCATATGCGCTAAACTCTAAAGCAGGCAAGGGGGGGAGAAAGTTTAAAATGTTTGAGGAAGGGTAGTGGTCCTCGAAAAGGGGCTGAAAGGTGGGGTTGGTCCTCGCCTTGCTTGGTTTTCTCCCTAGGGCTGACAAACGCGTGCTGAGTTCGTGCCTCGCACGTACTAACGAGTTTACATTTGCCTGTGTTTGTATTTTTCCCTATAGTATAATGTAATACATCATACAGATGCACACACTCATTCAGGTATATTAAAGCAGAAACGGACGCAGATGCACGATCCGAGGTTTTAGTTTAGTTTCGAAATGGACGGATAGATTCCAGCGACGTGTGTCTGCCATTGTGACTTTAAAATGAGAGAAGCCAATCCCCCTTTTTTACAACCCCTTCGTGTGTGGGACTCCTGACCGCGACAGTCGTCATTTCCATTCGCACCGGCAATATGGCCTCTCATATTTTAGGCAATTTTTTAGTGGCGATGGGAGTTTTTTATTTATTAGAGTACACCCTCCCATCTATTTATGCTTTGTAATTTATATGCTAAAAAAATTGGACTGATCCAGGGTGGCTGCAAGGCATCATTTTCAGAATTCCTTGACTTTTACCTGATTTTTCCTTGAATAATTTTTTATTTTCCCTGATGTTTAAAAAACAAAATTATAATCTTGTAACATTTTTATTATAGAATATTTTATGAATGGAAGGATTTTAAATTTAAATTTAGGAATTTTTAATTTATTCTCAAGGCTGCTACATCCGAAACCCGAAAAAGTTAACAAAGCTGCCCAATTTCTAATTCTAGCCAAAAAGGGGAATAAAGACACTAATGTTTTTTCAAATTTAAAGGAATTCAAAAGAATTCGATGAAATTTATAAGGATTCCAGGTGATTTTAACGAATTCAAGATAAATACGTAAGATTTTATATTTCTTACTTAACATATCGAAAAAAATATCAGGAGTTTAATCAGATTTCAAGAGATTTTACGGGATTTCAAGAGATCTTAAAGGATTTCAATGGATTTTTGAGAATTTTGAGAGATTTAAAGGAATTTAGAAAGATATCCGCAAATTTCGAAGAATTTGAAGGGTTTTTAAGGGATGTCAAGAGATCTTAAAGGATTTCAACGGATTTTTGAGAATTTTGAGAGATTTGAAGGAATTTAGAAAGAAATCCGCGAATTCCAAAGAATTTAAAGGGCTTTTAAGGGATTTCAAGAGATTTTAAGAGATTTCAAGAGATTTCGAAATATTTCAAAAGAAATCGTGGGATTTTAAAAGATTTCAAAGAATTTTGTAGGATAATTTTAAAAAATTTCAAGAGTTTCAAAAAACTACGCAGTATAATTTCAGAGAGAACTTCAATTTTTTCAAGAGATTCAACAAGACGTTAAGGAAATTCATGGATTTCAGTCAAATTTCAAGAGATTTTACCGAATTTGGAGAGATATTGGACGATTTTTACGAATTTTCAGCGATTTTGATGGATTTCAAGGAATTGGAGGAATTTTAAGAGATTTTAAGGGATTTTAAGAGATACCGAAGTATTTTTGCGAATTTTAAAAGACGTTAAGGAATTTTAATGGGATTTCAAGGATCTAACGGGATTTCAAAAGATCTGCAAATATTTCAAAAGATTTCAACAGACTTTAAGACATTTAAAGGGCTTTCGACAATTTCACGCGATTTCAAAGAATTTTAAGAGATTTGAAAAAATTGCAAACAATTTTTATGAATTTTAGTGAATTTTAACCGATTTTTGGAGATTTTAAGTAATTTCCATGAACTTTAAAGGATTTTAAGGGTTTTTATAGGATTTAAAAGATTTCAAGTGAGTTTATTAATTCAAAAACATTTCAGGGGATTTTGAAGAATTTGGCGTGATTTCCACACGTTTTAAAGGATTTCAGGTGATTTTCAGCGAATATTGCATCGTCTTGAAATGACATAAGAATTTAAATAATCCACGGAATTTAAATAATTTTTTTGAACAATTTCAGGTGAATATAAATCAATTCAGGATAAATTCACAGGACTTCAAAACAATTCAAGTTAAATTCCAAAGAATTCAAAAGAATTGGATTTTTTTTGTTATTTTAGTATAATTGAAGTGAATTTAGCATTATTTGAGGGAAATGAGAAAAAAATCGATAAAATGCATAGAAATTCATGGTGAATTAAAAAGAAAAAAATTAAGTGAATTTTAAAAGCAATTCGATATTTAATCAATTTAATCATTTTAAAATGACTTCAAACGAATTTATGGAGATTAAAAATAATTTGATGAAATGCTTAAGAATTCAAGGTGACGTAAAAAGACTTCGGGGTAAATTAAACAAATCCTTAAAAAAATCGAATTAGAAAAATTCAAGATAATTTAAAAAATTCGGAAGACTTCCAAAGAATTCAAAATAATTTAAAAGAATTCAGGATAAATTAATAAGAATGCAGGATGAATTTGAAATGAATTGCAAAAAAAACTTTTAAAATCACTTCAAATCTTTGAAAACCTACGAAATTCCTCACTTCTTGTGAATTTCTAAAAATACTTTAAAATCTTTATATTTCTTCGAAGTCCCTTGAAATCATTGAAATCAACTAAAAATTCGTTGGAATCTCTAAAAATATCCTAAAATTCTTTAAAATCTTTGGCAGTGACTTTTTATCTTTAAAAAGTCACTAAAAAGTGATTTGAGGGAAAAAAAGTGACGAAAAGCGCTTCTTACAGAATTGCCCTGACTTTTGCAATATGCCCCAGGAACCAAGAAACCTTGGACTCGTAAACACCTTGTTATTATTATTTTAATCAAAAATCCCAACTGCCGAATGATGCAATCACCAGTAAACAATATTTTTTCCTCAAACACTTTTTCCTCAAAAATTAGAATTACCTTAATTGTAAGGAAAAAAATATTTACTTTTGGACGATTATCTGATTGATCATATCGCATGAATCTTAATTACCATATCAGGAATTGTGATATAACTTGACAATTGAGTGGTTCCTTCAATCAAATGTACTTTGGATGGACTTTCGATTTCGAATTGCGTGGACAAATCGATCGAGTATATTTCTATTACAGATTGTGGGATACTGTTGGTCTCAGACAGGCGGATGAATCAGTTGCAGGGGTATATTTAATTGAATTTACGTATCGCCTTATCAGCGTTGTGTCGGAAATTGAATGAGTCGAAGAGTTTGACATCACAAACGTAATCGCATTCAAATATCGACGCCACGTTGAAGATTATAGAAGAACTGATAACCCACTTTCTTGTATCAATAATTATTTCAGGAATCTTATTCCTATTACGAATGCACCTTGAAAAACAATTGTGAAAATAAAAATGTTCGGGATTAAGAAAATAATAAAGAATTCTCTTTTTTTAATTCTCTATAGAATCATCCAGACTTTATTCAAATATCAATAATGCGATGTTTCGGTAACGGACCCTTACCCTCAATTCTATAGAAAGGAACATTACTTAGAAAAATGTTTGTTTGAATCAAACATATTCTTTCTTTTCTATCAAACAAATATTTGGTTGATTTGAACAAATATGTTTTTGATTTAAACAATATTTATTTCATTCAAACATGCCATTGTTTAACTGAAACAAATTTTATTTGAATCAAACAAATTCTATCTTTGATATAGGGTTAAACAAAATTTTTCTGAATCATATGTTCTGATCTATCAAAAACTAGATCTTACATTACTAATATTCATAACATATACGTATAATAGTTTGATTTACTTCAAAAGGCAAAAACATTATTCTCGAATCTGAGCACACTAACCTAAGTTATACCTTTTTTCCAACAAATTTTTCCAAAAAAACTTATAAATCGGATAAGATTTAGAGGTCCCCCATTTGAGTATTTTCTTTTTTTATTGATTTGTTGTTGTTTTTATTTTTTCAATGTTCTGAAAATATTAATAATAATAATAATAAATATTACATTTTTATACATTAAATTTTTGTGCGTTATTTAATGCAAATTTTTAAACTAATTTTCAAGGAAAATAATAATTTTATCTTACTCTTGTTTCATATTTTTCTATAAGGATTTGACAAACGGTGTGCCAATTAATAAATACGATAAGTAAATTAAAAAAAAGTTACTTATCATAGGAAAATGTGAAACAAGTAAGAAAAAATGATTATATTCCTTAAAAATCAGTCAAAAAAGGTTCAATAAATTTTTCATAATGATGGTAGAACAAAAAAGAATAATTTCATATGTATGTATGAAAATTCGATACATGCATTTTTAAGCCATTCAGAAAATACAAACAACAAACCATCGATAAAAAAAGACAAAACTCGATTTTGACTCTTTTTTTTTTAATTTTTTTATATAGAAGATACAACTTAGGCACCCTGATATTTTTTACTCAATATATCAACAAAATATCAGGAGCTTAATTAAATTTCAAGAGATTTTAAAGGATTTTGAGGGATTTCAAGGAATTAAGAACCATTGGGGCGGATTACAAAGGATTTGAAGGGATTTTAAGAGATTTTAAGAGATAGCAAATCATTTTCACGAATTTTAAAGGATGTGAGGAGATTTCAATGGAATTTTGATGATCTAACGGGATTGCATACGATTTTAAATGAGTCTAAAGGATTTTAACGGATTTTAAGGAATTCCAAAAGATTCCAAAGGATTACGAGAAGTTTCACAGAATTTAAATAATTTTTATATATTTCAAGAGTTTGCAAAAATTAACCAGTACAATTTTAGAGAGAATCTCAGTTACGAGGGTTTCAGAGATTTTAAGAGACTTTAAGGAATTTTAAGAGATTTAAAGAGATTTCAAAGGATTAAGGAAGGTTCCACAGATTTCAAATGATTGTTAAATATTTCAAGAGATTGAAAATTGTTTTCAGAGAATCTCTATTTTTGATATTTTACGGGATTTCAAGAGATATTGAAGGCTTTCAAAGGATTTTTAGCCATTTTCATGGATTCTAAAAGATTTCGAAATTAAAATTTTGTTATTACTATTTAATTTGATTATTTATTTAAATTAAATTTAAATTAATGAATTAAGTTAAATTTATCAATTTATTATTTAATTATTTATTAATTTATTTAATATCAACTTTTTAAATTCGAAATTTAATTTTTTTTTTAAGAACTCATGGGATTTTAAAGTATTTTAGGACACCGCAATGTTTTTGAGAATTTTGAATGATGTCAAGGGATTTTAATGGGATTTCCAAGTTCTGAAGGGATTTTAAAAGATCTGCAAATATTTCAAAGGATATAAACGAATTTTAATAGATTTAAAGGGGTTTCGATGATTTGACGGGGTTTCAGAGGATTGTAGAGATTCCAAAAAATTCCAAATTATATCTACGGATTTTAGAAAATTTTGTAAAATTTCAAAAAATTTAACGAAATTCTAAAGGATTTCTGAATATTATGAAGGATATTGCAAAATTGTATTGTCTTTTAAAAGATTAAGGGATTTTAAAAGTTTCGGAAAGATTCCAACAGATGGCAAAGATTTCAATAAATTTCAAAGAGATTTCACAGGATCTCTTAATATTTCGAAATATATCGCGGAATTCGGAGGATTTGAACCGATTTTCAAAGATTTTATGTGATTTTCATGGATTGTAAAGGATTATGAGGGATTTTAATGGGATTCGAAAAATTTCAAGCGATTACAATAATTTTAGAAGCCTTCAGAGTATTTTAAAGAGTTTTAAGGGATTTCCACATTTTATAAAGGATTTAAAGGGATTTTCAGCGAATTGTATCATTTTAAAAGGATAAAAAAAGATTATGTACGATATCCACGGAATTTAAAGTATTTCAAGAAATTTTCGCACGACTAAACATAATTAAAAAAAATTAATTCTACTTCATATTTATTGAACATATGCAATATTAAATATTAGATAATAAAAAATAATTAGAAAAAAGAAACTTCCGTAAGAAATTGTGGGGGGGGGGGGGGGGGGGGGGGGGGGGGGGGGGGGGGG
>CAKNYM010019078.1:19436-30751 GCA_932195095.1 Andricus curvator
TTTCATGAGTCGATAGAGAGTTAGAAAAAGATAATTTTTTTTTATTCTTAATCCTTAACATTTTATTCATTGTTCTTGGTCGTAAAAAAGCTTGGATTCCAAAATCTGCAAAATATGCAATATTCGAAATTTTCATTTTCTTATCAAAACACGCGGCCTTATCTGGGGGCTAGAGACTGGATATTGGAGTTCAATACGAATTCCCACTCTCGCTTTAAACTCGTTTCAAAATGGCGGCATTCTTCACGAATCGCATGCAGATTGGCTGTAGGTGTCGGTGGAGCAGAGTTATGCTTCGGGGTGGCTCGCAACCCCCGACTGAAGAAGGGCGGATCGCGCTTGCGCAACCCTTTCTTTTCTCATTCCTTCACCCTCCTCCGGTGAAAAACCTTTTTATTATTCACGTTCGCCAGAATGGCGCAACCTCCTTCATCTATCCACTGAGTCGACGCAACTCGACATTTTTCATTTTTCACCTCACATTTCTTATTCTGCAAGAAAAATATTGTAATTCATGTTTTCTTCATTTTTTGCTACTTTCCTTCTTGATGAATAGCAAGGGATTGTACAAAGCACATTGTACGAAAGACTACAATTTGTATGAAACGTGCAACAAATACTAAGTACAATCTTGTACAAAACAATTCTACTAACTCAAAAGCAGTACGTTTTGGACAAAGTCAACACATTAAATCAAGTCTAAAATTTTCATACTTGATTTAATAAGTTTGAATTGGCTTTGTTCAAAACGTACTGCTGCGCAATTCTACAATTCTCATTTTTCACCTCACATTCCTCATTCTGCAAAATAATTCTGTTTCATAAGGTTGTCTTAATTTTTTGCTACTTTCCTTTTTGTTGAATAGGCGAGGGATTGTACAAAGTACATTGTACGAAGCACGTACTGCAATTGGTATAAAACGTACAAAAAATACTAAGTCCAATCTTGTATAGAACAATTTTACTAACTCAAGAGTAGTATGTTTTGGACAAAGTCAGTTTGAAAATATTAAATCAAGTGTGAAAATTTGCATACTTGATTTAATAAGTTTGAATTGGCTTTGTTCAAAACGTGCTGCTGTCGACGCAATTCTACAATCCTCATTTATTACACCTCAAAGATCTTCTGTTGCAAGAAAATTCTGTTTAATAAGGTTTTCTTAATTTTCTGCTACTTTCCTTTTTTTCATAGCAAGGAAGTGTGGAAATTACATTGTACGAAACACTACAATCTGTATAAAACGACAAAAAATACTAAGTACAATGATATAGGAACCAATTCTATAGCAACTCAAAAGCAACACGTTTTTGAACGAAGTAAATTTAAACATACTAAATCAAGTCTAAACTTTTATTTACTGATCAAACATGCTTCTTTGGAGTCCAAAGTAACATTTTCACCCAATAAAAAAAAGTTCATACTTGATTTAATGATTTTGATTTAACTTTGTCCAAAACGTACTGCTGTCCCAAAGCGAGAAGTACTTTCTTGTATAATTTTTTTTAATAAGAAGGACCGTAATCATGTATGTGTCATAAAAAAACATTTTCGACCGTCAAGCCGCAAAATTCAATCATGATAGTTTAAACATCCGTCACCTGATGTTCTTCGATAATTGTACAAAGTAAAATCTGACAGAAATCCTCCATGTACAATTCGCTACAAAACTGCAAACATAATATATCATTTTTAATTTTTCTGTTGATTGTACTTTATACAAGCGTCTTCTTCATACTAGCATTTTTCAAAAGTTATTTTTCGACACTTGTTTCTTATAAAAATGCTGTTTGTATTTCTTGAAATTTTTTTCTCACAAGTCTGTACAAGTCTCCAAAATCTCCTACTGAAATGATTTCATTCTCTCCACATATATTTTATTCATCATTATTTCTCGTTTGGATTAATATAACAGGTCGCATTTTTCCGAGTATGTGACCGACGATGAAAAATACTCACAGCACTACCACGAACAAAGTACAAGAGTTTTCCATGTGTAAAAGTATCAGGGGCCAGGGGATTTATCGATCGGTTCTTAGTGAGTTGTGTGACAAGGACAAACTCAGAGAAACGGTAAAGCTGCTCCAGCAAGGAAAGCTGGATTTTCATCTCATAATCCAAATTGCACTACTGCAGAAATTTTCATCAAATTTTCAATCGTAGATTAAACTAAAATAATTAATTGAGTGTCTCAATTTTTCAGGACAATCTACAAACTGTCTAGACTGAAAATAATTCTATCAATTATGAAACTGGGTTTTACCAAATGTAGAGTTATTGAAATAGGTGTTGTTGCTTAAAGACTTTCATTAACATCAGTTGTGATATCGATTTTCTTCTTTATAAGACTTAGAGAGGGTTTCTGATTGAAAAGCGTTTATATTTAGATGTTCTTATCAAAATCATCGTGCTTGGAATTTTATTTATAACGCAGGCGCGTTTGGATAAAATAAAAGCCTACTTGCATTCTCAAAAGAAACTTGTTTTTCATTTATTAGTGTTGAATTGAATTGAATTTTGTATTGAAGAACTATACCATCTAATAATCTGGAAATGAGCTGTTGGATGCAATGATTTCCTACTTTTATTTTTAGAAGTCACTTGTTTTTCATTTGTTAAACACATAACTTCATGAAGAACGAATAAAAAGCAGGTGACTTCGGAAAATACAGGTAGCTGCTATTGCACCCAACATCTCTATTCCAGATTTTATTAAATAGTAGTTCTTTAACACAAAATTATTTAACTTCTTTTTATTATTCTGCAGGGTTCAATACAGGAAATGCTCAATAACGTTTCTGGCGGTAGCATGTGAATTAAACTCGTGTCATACATTGTCCTACGTGTTCATGCACACGAGTTATCTGAATTCCGAAGTTCGTTCAGGGAATTATTAGTCAATGGTCGATAAGCAAATGGGTCTATTGACAATCGTTCTATATTATATCTATAATAAAGAGCACGAGTTGTGCCCGACATCCGCCTCTCCATGGATCAAGAATAAAATAGCCATCAATCATATGTATGATCGCGGTATTTTAGAACCTTCGCTCATAAATTAAATACGACATTGAGCCGATCGCTCAAAGGGACCCGGCTCTCTAAACACAGGTAATAAAGGCGGCGATAATTAATCTCGATGTTCGATCATTTTTTATGGTACTACTTCTTTGCTGACTTCAGTATATCCTTCACGATATTCTTTCCAAAGTCTTATAACTGATTTATGCACACTAGATATAAATTTTATCGACAAATGAAATGACGCAAAGATTAGCTTACATTACATCCCATGTGGAAAAGTTAATTGGGGCCAGATTGGGCCCCAACCAGATTGCCCAATTAATAGCTGGGCCCCAATTGGGCAGCCCAATTACTGCCCAACTGGGCTACTGTCTGGGTTGTAACGGTCAGCCCAACGAATGCCCAGATTGAGGTAAATAGCTGGGCCTTAGTTGGGCAGCCCACTTTATGCCCAATTAATAAAAAAGGGTACAATTATTGAATTCATAAAGTTGAAAGTATAATAAATGATAAATATTTGTTATTATTTTTTTTAAATTTGACACTTTTTTATGATTTAAGAGCGTTTAGCATCCTGTTATTCCTTTTGACCTCCATCCCAGTCTCATCGAACAGTCAGCTCAGTCCTAAAAGCATCTGACGTGGTGTTTTCTGCATTAAATTTGGTTTAGTACAAATTCTCAATTGAGAATGAGAAACAACACAAGGTAATGACTTATTTTGTTTATTTTTACTATAAAAAAACGAAAGAACTTTGTGAAAATAGTCTGATTTTACGGAAGCTTGAACGGACTCGACTGCAAGAAAAAATGGCGTGCGCGACTGCTTTAGTGCAGACGGCAGAGCCCGTCTGTGGCGTTGCGGGTCGCGCAGCCGCACACGTTAACTAATACAGGCGGGGTTTTTAAAATTAAAAAATGCTAAGTTTAAAACAAATGTTTATTCACTGTTGTTTTACTTGAAAATGTTACTGTACTCTGCTGATCTCTTCGTCGCTTTTAAGAAATTTCGATTTTAATTTAGAGCTTATATCTAATTCGAAAACAGTTTCATTATTTTAAGTATATGAAAAATATAATATGTAAAATATATTATAAACTCACCGTAATGTTGAAAGAGAAATTTTAGTGTATAAACAAAATTTAATGGTCAGAAGTTCTTTTTAAGAATGAGAGAAAAAAAATTTTCAGCAAATTAATATACTTCAACATTTCCAACCAAAATATAATAAACAAGGTATATTCGTAAATGATTCATTCACTATGTAAGGTTATAATGTGAGAATTATTTTCATTCATATGAATGAAATATGGGTGCTGGATTCTGCTTGAATCGCTCAATATTTTTTAACCCGTATGCGTAATTTATTATTCGCACGGCGTATTTCATCAGAATTATCCCGATTCATATTTACTTCTAAACGGATGCAGTTTAAAATAAATTTAGCGATGTAAGTAGCAGCAGACCACAGCCGACATTTCATCTCTACTGCCCTCTATCGATATAACTGGGGTTACTTTTTGGGCCCAGGCAGGTTTGCTCCGATAATGCTCATTATGGGCGTTCTATGGGTAAGCCCAATTTAAGCCCAACTAAAAATAAATAAGCACTGATCGGCTTTATCAACATAAGTTTTGATAATTAAAACTTCTGAATAATTGTAAAAGCTTCAGGATTTTGATGGATTTGAATACACTTACTCATATAATTAAAATAATCTGTTAATTAATTTAGAAAGTCCACTATGAGTGTTCTATGGGTATGCCCAATGTAAGCCCAAGCAAGAAATCAAACACTGATCGGCTTTATTAACATAAGTTTTGATAATCAAAAAGTCGCAATAAATGTAAAAGTTTCAGTATTTGGATGGGATTGCATCCATGTAATCGTATAATAAACATTATCTGTTATTTAATGCATAACGTCCACTATGGGCGTTCTATGGGTATGCCCAATGTAAGCCCAATCAAGAAATCAAACACTGATCGGCTTTATTAACATAAGTTTTGATAATTAAAAAGTCGGAATAATTGGAAAAGTTTCAGGATTTGGGTGGGATTGCATCCACTTACTCATATAATTAAAATAATCTGTAAATTAATTTCACTTTTTGTTATCTGGGCTAACAAGTTGGGACCCAATTGGCGCCCAATTATAAGTTGGGTTAAGTTGGGCCGATTTCCACATGGGATAACGTTCCTTATCCGAAAAATAGACTAACTTTAGCGTCGAGGTGAGTACACAATGGACATGCTTGTTAACTTTTGTATATGCCCTTTTAAGTTATTTTGGTAAAAATCTGGAGAGGAAAACTTTTCTAAATTGAAGAGTAGATACATTTTTTGATAAAAAGATGCATGTGTGATAAAAGAAAGGTAGGTGGCAGCAATTTACTTATTGAGAGATAGCCCGGGGGCTTCGGACGCGTTCCTCCTGGTTCCTCTTTCCTGTCCTAAACAGGATTCAATTTGGCCACTACCCTTGGGTCCACCTTCAAAGAGGAATCACCATCGACAGCCACCCTCGTCGACGGTCAGCTTCTACTATTAATCTTATATCGGACGCTTTATCCGCGCTCGCCGTCGGCTCCTGCCTCTCTTTGCTCTCCACCGCCTCCCCCCAACCCTCCTGCATTTTATCCCGACGTCCCTCAACCCTTGACTGAGCAGGAATTTTCAATTCTTTCGAGTACTACGAGGAAAGATTATACGCGGTCAGCAACGCTAATGCATTCCTTTAATACTGTCGTCGCTCAGCAAGCAAGTTTAAACATTTATTTTAAAAAATGTATTATTTAGGGTTTAGAGTAATTGGAGGATGCTTGAAATTAATTTTATGAAAGGAATAGGAAATAATTTCTAGGGAGAGGGAGGATATACTAGAAAAAGTACCTGAAGCTGGAGAATTTTATCGTATAATGAAAGAAAGATGAGGAAGTGGTGTGGGAAAGAGATAAAATAGAATGAGAGAAGCAACGTGGGAGAGAAAATTATTTGATGGAAATGTAGGACTAGATAAATTGAAAAAGAATGGAATAGGAGTCGAAAGGGGAAACAAGTATGAAGAAAAAGAAAGTACTTATCCCTTTCCATGATTATCCTTATCTCCCTTCCCCTATTTTCCTTCCAGAACCTTAATATCTCTCCCCTCACTTACCAACCCTTCCCCTACTTCTCCTTACACTACCTCCCCTCATCTCATTTCTATCACTTCCCCTACTATCGCTCTCCCACTTCACATACTTCCCCTCTTCACTCTTCCCTTTCCTGCTTCTCCACCTCTCACTTCCCGTCCTATACTACCCCTCCCATCACTTTCCCTCCCCTCACTTTCAATCGCTTCCTATCTTTCCCCTTCCATAATCCCCGACACTTCCCCTAATACCCCACCCCAGACTTTCCCCCACTTCCCACCCCGGGAAATAAGTACGACAGACGGACGGACACCTAACTGAAAATATAAGGTTTTCCACCCGGGGCTAGAAAGCCCTGAAAATGACAAAGAGAGAAGTATAAAAAGAGTGAATAGTTCGGATAATAAAAGGTATTCCTGAAAAAGTAGATAAAGTAAGAAGTGAGAGAAAAGCAAAGGAATCAACGAAGAAATAAAAAGAGAAAATAGGTTATAGATAAGTGCTAAAAAATTTGAAATTAACAGCAAGCTTTCTGGAAACAGAAAATAGAATAGGTATTAGGAACATATATTAAACGCAAGAATATTAATTGCATAAGGACTACATAGTAGTCTAAGAAAAATATCAGAAATGGAAATGATAAAAAGAAAACTACAAGCTACATGAATGGGAATCTATCATAATAAAGAAAAAGGAATATTTGAAAAGGAGGACAAAATAATAAGGAAGTGAAGAATTATAAAAATTCGTAGAAAAATATGGACTATAGGAAAAAAATAATAAGGAAAAAGAAAAAAAAATTTTGGGAGAAGGATTTAAAAGAAAATTAAAAGATTAGGATATTAAGAAATATGCATTGGACAGGAAACTGATTATGAAATTAAATTAATATTATTAAGAGCAGAAATATTAAATTAAATAGGAAATATAATCTATGAAAAGAAGACTATGGAGATATGACAAGTAAAATTAATCAATGAGGGAATACGATTCATTAGGAGAAGAAATCGGGAACATAAAAAAATGGAAAAGCAAAGGAAAGGTAACACTCACTAATAGTAGATGTATCAAATCAAAGGAAAGGTATGTGAATTCAATCTCTCAGAGGATGAAATAATGTTGAAATTTTCATTTTACTAATCATCCTTTCTCTTAATTTAAGGAACTTTGTTCTTCGGGCACGCAAATCCGCTGGCCCGAGGCTCCTCAATTCCCTGAAGTACAAAGTTCTTGAAGGCCCAGGATAATTGTAATACTTCAATGTTTATCTTTGCGATGGGAAGCAGTTTTTTACCCGTATAAATTGCCCTTGGTCACGAGAAATGCCGATGTTATGCAGGAACAACGCCGTTAACGCTGCAATCATTTTTTTTGTCGAATGCAACATTCTGGTTGGAAAAGAGACTAATCGCAGAAGCGATCATCGTTCAGTTGGAAAGACCACTATTATACTAGAGCAACACTATTATTTTTCGCTAAAGCCTTTCTTGAACTGAAATCTTGTTCACTCTTCAACGACAGTTTTTCAACAAACAAGACCAACTATTGGAAATTCTAGAATCTTAGCTGATAGCTCAATCCACAATATTGGTATGAACTCTGAAAGTCTAAACCTTATATTTTTGAATTCGAAAACTGGGAGAGAAGATGAAAAAAGACAATTATCAGACTTGGTTGAATAATTAGTTAGTTAAGGTCCTGTCGTAAATCATTATTAAATTTTATCTACTCTAGACTGTATGTCCTCTGTATCACATTAGCCTCTAGACTCTAGAGAGATCACAGACAGAAAAATCGAAACTACTTGAATTCTATGTGAAAGTTTACTCCCTTTTAATCAAAAAGGGAGATTAAAGTCGATCTCTAGATGTGGAAACGACTTTCCGCGGTTTTCCTGGTGGACGAGGACATTGGCCAGGACGAATAAGTAATGTAGAGGTCCATTATGCTGAAACGCTGAAGGGTCTGGCCGGGTCAGCCAATTCCCTTGGGGGCCGTTAAAGTGAAATACTCCTGAATGCAAGGTGGCTGGCCAGATCCACCCTCCACCCACCCGAAAAGCTCTCACTCCCTCTATGGTTCTCTCACTTTCTCCCCATTTCTGGGCTCTCTTTTGCGTCTTCCTCGACAAAACCACCCCTTCTAAGTCGACCCTAAGCCTCGCGTGTAGGTAAATCGTTGTTATCTGGACAGTGATAAACCCGTGAATGGAGTTCGCGCCGCTAGACGAATGAACGGAGGGAATGCAAAGAGGGAAAGAAGCCCATTGGGCAATGGGAGGCATGAGGGTCTTGAAATAAATGGCTCTGTTTATGCGAGCTGCTTTCCTCGGGGTCGAAATAGTGGCTTGCCATGGCCGAAGGGAGTTTCGATTTCCTAGAAAATTACCAGGTGTCAGCAAACACCTGAGCTTTGTTTCCAAAAACAAGATTCTTCTGACTACTGTTATCTTTTCTGGGGATGAGGAAGGTCGACAACTAGTTAACAAACTAGTGCACCAATGCTTCAGGAATAGGAGGGATCTTGTCCAATAGGAATGGGATCAGACTTTCATCAAAACATCAGAAGATTCTTAAACTATTTTGAGGTTTGATACCAATTCTACCATATACTGAATCGATTAAATCTCTTCCTAGCCGCAGTATTGTCCAGCACAAAAGACAGTTACAATCTCTACTCTCCTAAATTCGGCCTCTGAGAAGCGAGATAATTTAATTTTCAGACGACTTGTAGTCCTACCTATGAGGGTTGTTCCGTTTGTCTCGGACATAGGGGTGGCTTCGAGGTCGGGCCATGCAAACATCGCAAGATTAAAGAAACTGCTGGCTCGAGTTAGGGACCATTCCCAATATGGCTCTAGGTTATGCCTCGGGCGGATTGTCAGAAAACGAAATTACTTCTTTAATATTCCGGAAGAGAATGATTAAAACCATCCACTCCATTCCAACTCTCAAGAAACTATTCATGAAATTATTACAATTCCTTTTTTTATATTTTGGGAA
This sequence comes from Andricus curvator, assembly GCA_932195095.1. Classification (NCBI taxonomy): domain Eukaryota; kingdom Metazoa; phylum Arthropoda; class Insecta; order Hymenoptera; family Cynipidae; genus Andricus; species Andricus curvator. The sequence continues at coordinate 28,594 of CAKNYM010019078.1, forward strand.
TAATTTGATGCAGAGTAGACTACGCATTTCTGGAGAATTACGGAACAGTGGAGGATTTTCTTAGGGGGGTGGATGAGGAAAGCGGCCATTCTCTGATGATATTGATTAGCCGACGCCCTTAGTTAGCGCCAGCCACATTTTCCTTAGTCGTTCCCTCTTTCTTTCTAGCTGCTTTTCTCTCACTCAAACTTCCATACAAACGGTTTTAGTTGCCACCCTCTTTTCTCCCTCCATTTCACTTTGCTCTTCGTGGCATTTCCTCCCTCTCTGTTTTCCCAATCTGTATCTCGCTTTCGTGAACTTCTCCGCGGTTCTTCTTTGGATAAAAGGAGACGAGACGCCACAGAAGAAATAAGTTGGAAGAGTGAGAAAGAGGAAGCGAAGCTAAATCATTCATCAAGCAAATAATACCGACTCTGACTCACACATCAGCGCGTGCGGAGGCGGCTTGTATTTGCGTGCTTCGCAAATACTCGCTGCCACGCTCCAGAAACGTAATACCTCGGTATGTATGCCTCTCGTCGATTTTCTTTTGCATGAATCATCATTTACATTTTTTTCAAATGGTAATATCTCATTATTATATTGCAAACTATATGTTTGCATTTCACGCGTATTTTATATAATTATGAAAACCAATTAGAGAAACTAGTTAGGAAAATGTTACTGATTACTTATCGCTCCTTTTCCTGCAAGATGTGTGAAATATAAATCTAGTCTACATAAAATATGTGCGATTTTCATTTACAATTTTAATTTTTATTAAAAATAGAACTGAATTTACAAGTCGATTATATTTAGTTTACAAGCATGTGTTCTAATTATAAATTCCTGTTGTTCATACCTGTAAGCTACAAAGATATCTCATATTACCGGGTTCCACTCAGAAGCTGATGACTGGCATTTAGTAATCGGCCCTGTGAGTGTCTTGCAGACCCTGAAAGCGGTTCGTCGTAGTTTCTTAAAGAGTTCAAAAGATCTTAACGAATTCGAGAGATTTCCAGGGGTTTTAATTATTTTAAGGAATCTTCAAAATAAGGTATTTCAAATGAATTTCACATGATCTTTGAGGATTTCAAAGGACTTCAAATATTTCAATGGATTTCAATGAGTTTCAAAGAATATTATCGGATTTCATATTTAATTTCACGGGCTTTTCAAATATTTCAAGGAATTTCCAAAGATTATATATAATTTGAAATAATTTAGGATATTTTTAAAGATTTCAAGGAATTTGTAATACTTTTGAAGAATTCGAAGGGATTTTAAAGGATTTTCGAAATTTGCGGGTATTTTACAAGATTCCAAGGAATTTTCGAGGCTTTAGAAAATTTCAAGAGTTTTCAAAAATTTAAAAATATCCGTCCATTTGTACCAAAATTACGGTACAAATATTCGCTTTTCCAGGTCCCACTTTTCGTATAGAAAAAATCTTTATCGTTCAATTTCCATACAAAAAAAATTCCGAACAAATTTTGAAGAGATATTGCACTTTCCAAGGATTTTAATGATATTTTAGGTGTTTAAAAAAAATGCATGCGGTTTTGACACACTTCTTAGAATTTTGGAAGGATTGTAAGGATTTTGTAGGGCCTATGGGTAAATGTACTGGTGGTCGGGAACCACTTTTGGAAGGCTATAAATAAAAAAATATCACATTTTGCAAATTTTTGAAAAAATTTTAGAATTTAAATGTCAATCTCTTTCACATGATTAAATTTTTATCAGATTATACAAATTTTGTTAGGAGAAAATAAATATTCGCCCGACCACTGATACGCGTCCGGAGACCAGTAGTGCACTTATCCTAGAAGGTTTTAGGATACTTTGAAAGAATCCCAGGTATTTTTAAGGAATTCAAACAGATTTCTGAGAATTTAAATGATTTTACCTGATTTTTAAGGCTGTCGATTTTACAGGATTTCAGGAAATATCATCGCAGGATTCATGAAATTTCACATGCTTTTCAAGGAATTTTATGGGATTTCGACAAATTGTATCAATCGGTATCAAGAAATTTCATGAAAATATAAATAGCCTCAAAATTACAGACATAGCCTATCTAGCTAAGAGGGCGTCATTTGACGTAAACAGCGGACTCACCATTCAATTGAATTATTATTATTATTATTATAGATTAGCAGTTCGAACTCGAAAG